>WSFP011372687.1:0-30969 GCA_009831015.1 Picea engelmannii
AAGAAGGGGTATATATGCCCAATTGTGTCACCTTGGGGTGCCTCGGTCCTATTCGTGAAGAAGAAAGATGGGGCATTGGGATTGTGCATCGATTTCAGACAGTTGCACAAAGTGACTATAAAGAACAAGTATCCTTTGCCAAGGATCGATGATCTCTTTTATCAGTTGAAGGATGCAAATATATTCTCAAATATTGATCTCAGGTCACGGTACCATCAGGTAAGGATAAAGGATGAAGACATCAGCAAGACCACCTTCAGAACAAGGTATGGTCATTATGAATTCATAGTGTTTCCATTTGGGTTATCCAATGCACTAGTTGTTTTCATGTGCCTAATGAATGGTGTATTCAGAGAATATTTAAACAACTTTGTCATAGTCTTTTTGGATGAAATCCTGGTGTATTCCATGTCGGAGGAAGATCATGAGCATCATTTGAGGATGGTGTTGCAAGTGCTATGAGAGCATCAATTGTATGCCAAATTGAGCAAGTGCTCATTTTATCAAAACAAAATTCACTACTTGGGGCATATTATTTCAAAGGATGGGATAGCAGTGGATCTCGAGAATATTGAAGCCATTAGAGAATGATTAGCACCAAAGAATGTGACAGAATTCAGATCCTTTATGGGTCTAGTTGTCTATTACAAGAGATTCATTGCAGGGTTTTTGAAAATTGCTCACATAATCACTTCATTACAAAGAAAAGGGGTGAAATTTCAATGGACAAAAGAATGTGAAAAGAGATTCCAAGAATTGAAGCAGTTGTTAACCAGATCTCCAATCCTCAGGATTTTAGATCTGAATGAAGATTTTGTTGTGTGTAAAGATGTATGCAAAGAAGGACTGGGTGGAATCCTCAGTCAAAATGGGTTTGTGGTATGTTACAAATCTAGAAAGCTGAAGGATCATGAAAATAGCTATGCAACTAATGATTTGGAGTTAGCAGCCCTAGTGCACGCCCCGAAGAAATGGAGGCACTACCTCGTGGGAAAGAGGTTTTAACTCAAGACAGAGAATCATAGTTTGAAGTATCTGTTTGGTCAACCAACTCTGAATGTTAGGCAGAGTAGGTGGTTGGAATTCCTTTGTGAGTATGACTTTAATATCAAGCATATCAAATGAAAGGAGAACAAAGTTCCTGATGCACTCAGCATAAGAGTGCATTAACTACATGCTACGAACATTAGCATGTATCAAACTGATATTAAAGGAAAAATTTTGGAAGCTGCAAATGAAGATTTGAAGTACATGGAATTGGTGACAAAGCTACAACAAGGTAATATGCTATAGAAAGTGGAAGATTATAAATTGGAAGCTGATGGAACACTCTTGTACTAAAATAGAATTTATGTACCTAATTCCCAGGAATTGAGAATTATGATCTTGAAATAAATGAATATTGTTTGTTATGTTGGGCACCCTAGATATTAGAAAATAGTGGTAGCAGTCAAGAGCCATTACTTTTGGCCAAGCATGAAGAAGGAGACTGTTTTGTACATAGCTAAATGATTAGAATGTCAAAGGGTAAAGGCTAAGCATAGACACCTAGCTGGTTTGCTATAGCCATTACCCATTCCTGAGTGGAAGTGGGAAGTGGTGATGATGGATTTCATCACAGGATTACCCAGAACAACTAAGAAACATGATTCCATCATGGTGGTGGTGGATAAGCTTACTAAAGTTGCTTATTTTATTCCATTGAATACTACTCACAAGGAATCTAATGTTGTCGATATATATATGAGGTAAGTAGCACGATTGCATGGCATACCCAAGACAATTGTGTCTGACAGAGACCTGAAATTTACCTCAAAGTTATGGAAAGGGTTATTCAAAGGGTTTGGAAAGAATCTGAAATTAAGCACAGCCTATCATCCCAAGTCTGATGGGAAGATAGAGAGGGTGAACCAAGTGATATAAGATATGCTAAGGATGTATGTGATCGACAAACCATCTAAATGGGAAGACTACCTACACTTGGTAGAATTTTCCTACAACAATGGGTATAAAGCATCATTGAAGATGAGCCCGTTTGAAGAACTTTATGGAAGAAAGTGAAACACCCGATTAATCTAGGATAACCCAGCTGATAGGGAAGTGGTTGGGCCAACGTTGATAAAGGAAATGGTAGAGAAATGTTGAATATTAAGCAGAATTTGAAGGCTTCCCAAGACATGCAGAAAATTTATGCTGATAAGAACATAACCCATAGGGAGTTTAAAGTGGGTGATCATGTTTTCTTAAAAGTGAAATCCAACAGAAGTTCCCTAAATCTGGGAAACTGTTCCAAGTTGGTAGCCAAATATTGTGGGCCATTTGAAATCCTAGAAAGGATTGGACCAGTTGCATATATGCTTGTATTTTCTACATCCATGACTGTACATAATGTGTTTCATGTTTCATTGCTTAAGAAATATATACTTGATCCTAATCATGTGATTGATTGGAATGTGATTCAGGTGGAGAAAGAAGGCATCTTGCAAGTGCATCTAGTGCGCATATTGGACGGGAAGAGAAAGAAACTTTGGAATCAAGCCATACGGATTGTAAAGGTCCATTGGACCTGGTACGGTCTTGAGGAAGTGACATGGGAGCATCAGGATGCTATGTAGGTAGAATACCCGCATCTTTTTTAATGTTTTGAAAATCTTTGTTGGCACGAATTTGATCAGACTAGAGTCCTTCTCAGGTTACCAACAGTAGGTACCATGTAGTCTAGAGTGCTAGCATTTTCATCTCCTCGGAAGAGAAGAAGTCTCACTCAAAGAACTACTGAGACAGATAGATAGGGAAGGGTAGGGAAAAGACTAAAGAGGATCCATAGAGCAGTCAGAACTCATTCTTGTTCTTGCACAAGAGACATTAACATATCTGACACATATAAGTGCATGAATCGAACCTACTTATGTTGCGAGCGAGAAATTAAAAGTTGAACCATCAAATAGAACTCATAATCCATAAGGAAACATTGAAATAATAAGTAAACATACAAAGATGCAACATATTTTGAAATTTGGTCCTCCTTCATATTATCTTTTGGATATTTCTCTCATTACAGACTCAGAATTACATAGCAAGGCTCCTTACAGACTCTTGGCTCTGGACTCATGCCACTGAGCTCTAATTCTCCAACTGATAGGTCCAATTCATTACAGACTCATAATTGTCTACTTCCGACTTACAAAAATTATCAATAGTTAATCCAAAAATCTAGGCGAATCTGACCAACCTGACTCGACTCAACCCAACCACCCAAACTTATGAACTAGTGAAAAACCCAACTAACAAACAAACCCTTTTACAATTTTTTTCAGTCCTATATATAGTTGGGTTGTGTCTTCCTTCTCGGTTTGCCTGCCTTCTTGTTCTATTGCAACCCTTTGTTTCTTTGTTGGCGTTGCGTTGATTTCCTCAAATGCTTTATGTTGCTCTTTCTCCTGGCCTCTGATGGAGTTTGCTCAACTCGTGCTTAGTCAAAACTTGTGCAATTCCTTCTAAAAAACGAAGGGCCCAACAGGCTCCGACCACAATCCTTGACTCATCCTCGAGTCAAGCTCTTGGTTCTTTCACATCCTCGAGGAGCATATGTTGTTTTCCCATGTCTGTCTTTTCTTCTTCTTTGGGCTCTTTTGTTTGTGATTTTTCTTCCTGTAACTCCTCAAACGAAGGGCCCAATTCTAGTACCATCTCTAATGCTCTGTACTTTACTCCTTGAAAGTTTTCAACTTTGTCCTACCATTTTCGGGTGAGGAGTGATGATTCTGCAACGAACTATTGGGTTGTCTCTTTGTTGTACTCCTTTGGCTTGGCTACCATTAACGAGTTCCACTCAGAGTCTATTATTGCATCAACCTGATGCAATTGCATATAGGCGGTCTAAATTATCAGTTGAAAGTCATGCAACTCTTTCTTGGCTACAGAATGTGCCTCATAGAGTGTATTTAGTTCGTTGTCGGCCTGCTGAATTTGGTCGAACTTATGTTGTTGCTCCATGGGGTCCATTGTGATCGCAACTTCTTCATTTAGCACCTGGATATTTGTACGTACCTCCTCCAAAATGTGATTCCATCGAGCGATGATTCCCATATAGTCGTTGACTTCCTTGAATATTTTGGTGTAGTCTGCAGTGTGCTTGTGCAATGTTGCTCGAGTGTTTTTACCTTGCAATATTATCTTATGCATTTGTTCCTATAGCTGTTGAGGATATTGTTTTGCTTCCTACTAGACCAGTTGTAGCTTCGCTTGCAACTGCTCAGTGCGAGTAGCGAGTTGTGTCCATGCTTCTTGTAACAACTTGATATGTTTCTCTAGCTCGCCTACATCACTGGCCTCAAGTAGTTCAGGCACAACCTTCCAAATCTATGGCTAAGCCTCAGCAAGTTTTTCTGCACTTTTCCAATTTGCACTGGACTTGGAGTTTGTCATGTTCTTCCTGCATTCTGCATGTTTATGCAATGAATTATTCCTTCGTTTCAATCTCAGCGGATCTCTCGACCTCCTGGAGCCTTTTCTCCAACTGGTTTGTGGATGCCCTAATTAGTCTAAATAAATGTGGCGCTAGCCACTGTACCAGGTCAGCAGATGAAGGAGTTGCTTTGGTGGGTGCTCGCATCTGTAGTGGGAGTCCACTGGTCATTGAATGGTCTGAGCGAGTTTCTACCTCTTCATCCGTTAGTGGCGATGGTGCGATTCTCAACCTTATCTCTGCTGGAAAAAGCGTCAGAAACTATGTTATATCTATGTAGATTTGCATCAATTCTGCACATTGATGAGGCTTTTGGAGAACTTGCTCTATTTTTGCACGCATGGTTGTTGTATCCTTCTCCGTTGTAGATTCTAGTTCATTGTTCACATTTGGTATCTCCAACTCTTCTGGTGCTTCTTCTTGATGTGTCATGATTTCTTCAGCACCTTCACCCTTGGATGGTGAGGTGATTTGGTTGTTGTTGTCAAGTTTCGGCTCCTCTCTAGTTCGAGCATCTTCTTCTTCTGCTAAAGACTCAGGCTATTGTTCCTGGGTGTCTAGTTTTAGAACATCCAGCATCGTGCTCAGCTTTGAGGCTTTGCAGTCGAGACCAGAAAATTTTGATCTTGGTTTGGGTAATTCTCTGGTTATTTGTGGGAGCCATCTTTCTACTATCTCTGGTTGATTGAGCTGCATTGGCTTTGGGTTTGTGTTCTGATGTGGACTGGCAGTGATGAGGTTTGGTAATTGGAGTGTTGGTGGAGGGTGCTCAATGAAGAATGTGAACAGAAGTGTTTCGGGCTCCAGGTCATCATGAATATCAATGATAGTGGTGGCTTTGGTCGTAGCGCAGGTGTGGGGAGTGGAAGATGCAAGGGGTTGTGGGTTCAGGGGTTTGTTTGGTGAGACCCCATTTCTAGGCCTCTTCAACAATGGTTTGGTACTGAGCACAACGCCCAAGATCTCGTTAACCTGCACACCTAAGAGCACAACATTTTCTAGCAACTCACGGTGGTCCGATATTTTCCTCCGCTCTAACTATTGTATCTCTTCTTCTCCCTTAGAGTCTGTTTGTGTTGGAGCGTCTGGCTTCTTCTGTTCAGGGCCTGAACTCGACCCTTCTCCTGGTTTGTTGTCTTTTTTCTTCAGTAGATCCACAGGTAAAATGTAATGCATTCTGGATTTATGTGGGTCACGTTTGACTCCTGGCCATGACATGACTTCCTTATCGAAGGCTTCCTCATCCAAATAGAATGGTAGCATCCTTGTGTGGAAATTTTCCTTGCTAACATGTCTCGCCTAGACGAATGTGTTGTGTCGGTTCATGTTGAAGGCGATATTCCTTGTGTTATAGTTGAAGAGCTCCTGTGGTATGCGCAGCCTCTGTGTTGCATCTATCATAGCATTATACCATTTGGAAAATGTTCTGTTGTTGAGTGTTGTATTCTCTGAGTCTTGTTTGGACTGCCATGGCTCAAACATATTCGCCATGTGCCCCTTATTAGGTATTTTCGGTTGTCTGCCCACAGGTGGCTTCCATTTGAGAATTGAAAATTCCACAAGTAGGTATCCATAGGTGAAGGTTCCTCCCTTCTCCTGCGCTTCCTCGCAAGCTACTAGTAGTTCCTCCAATAGGAAACTACACTAGTTGAACATTGCTCCATTTGAGCAAAAGTCGGCGATGGATAATGCATCTAGAGTGAATTATAGACCGCATAACCTTGTTGGATATGATGTAGTATCCATTCTAGACTGTCTCGGGTAGCATTGGTTCAATTATTGTTGTGCTTCCTCCTCTCTTTGTGTTAGATTTATCGTATAGGCTAAGCTCGCCTTTATTTTTCCCGTTCTTACCGGGACCCTAGAATCCCTTCGACACATCCTCTCCTTGGGAGGATAGTCCAGTAAGTTGTTGGATGTCTTCAGCATGGATTGGATGTGACTTATCACACCATATACTTTTTTCATGCACCTTGCTTATCAGAAATTTTGTGTAGTGCGCAATCTCGCCTGTGGTACCAAAGACTAGTAAATCTCTTAGGTTCATGATGGTCGAGTTAAAAACTTTGTTGAAGTATTCTTTTGGTATAACTTTCATTCCTCTGATTCCATATGGAACTATATCCCAAAAGACGTCTATATGCATCTGTGGGAACAAGTCTGAATTTGTGAGGTTAAGGTCGAGGAGCTTAACATGCTCTACCTTCCCTTTGAGATCGCCCACGATCTCGACCCGGGGGGTCACAGAGCTCATCTGGTACTGCTTCTTTAGTCGTGGTGCTTCAACTTGTTTTCTCTCTCGACATTTTCACTTCGGTGGCAGGTAAGAACTAGGGCTATGTCTGCATCTTTTACAATGGTCCCAGCTAGTTCTCACTGTTGAGTTCGGAAATGGCTATGCTCTTTTTAGAAATAGTACATTCTCGGTTGATTTCTGAGAGCCTTATATTGGCTTAACGGGTACATTTTTAGCAATAACTGCTACTCATCATGACCATATGGATGCAATCTGGATGTTAGTTGTCCGACGGGATGGTTTAATCAAGGTGAATCCTATTGGCGATCTTGGTATTTACTTATTTGAGTGGAATAGGGATGTGGCCAATTTTAGACCTTTCTGTTTGATGGGTGGGTGTCCCCACGCGAACTTCAATGGCATATTGGCATAATGTGGCTTTATGGATTAACCGGCGTCAGACGGGGTATCGGAATGGAAATAAAGGTTGTGTCTAGACTGAGTTTGCATGTCCTATAACTCATATTGGATTTGGATTCATGGCCCCTCCGACCACAAAGGTTGCCCGCGTCGTCTTTAATGACTGTGATTAATGGAATCTCTTATGATTCAGGTCATGTACTGCTGAGTCATCATTTATGTATCAACCAACACTTGGAAAAAACAAATGAACTACATGTTATGGCACAATATTGCACATATGGACTTTATTAACTGAATTTACAAAATTTCAGAAAGAAAACCAAACTCAAATCTATATATTGTGCAAGCTCCTTCGGATTGGAGCGACTGTCCTTCTCTCTCAGTTTCGAGATAGGTAGGGCTTCAAGCGAGCTCCATTTACACATCTCGGTCGTAGCACACCATCCAGTTGCGTGATTCTGACTGCTCTTGAGGGTCGGATCTCTGCAACTAGGAAGGGTACCAACCAATGAATACGCAGCTTTCCAGGATGCTTCTAGTATCGGTTGTCATAGAGTAACACCTTGTCCCCTTGTGTGAATATCTTGGTCTTAATGTGTCGGTCGTTACAAGATTTTTGTCTTTCCTTTTCAACTAAATGATGGAAGTCTGCTAGAAATCTGGTTTCCTCGAGTTCTTGTAGCTCCGCAAGTCTCTGCGCCACTGATTCCTCTTTTGACATACGTGTGACTTGTGCAATATACAGGCTTGGAGTGATGAACACTACAGGCACCACTACCTCTATCCCATAGACTAAATGTAATGGTGTGTATCTGTGGATTTTCTTTGTGGTTTTCCTGTAGGCCCATAGGACTGCTAGAACTCTATCATCCCAGTCCTCCCATTTTGCACAATAGACCTTTGTTAGTCCTTTTTCTAGAATCTTTTTGAAGGCTTCGACTATTCCATTGGCCTGTGGGTGGTATGAACTTCTCTTGTGATGCTAGATCATAAATTTTGTTGTGAGTGTTACTATAGTGATGCTAATGAAATGAGCTCCCTGATCGCTGGTTAGGCTCCTAGGACATCTGAACCAGGTGATGATATTCTCGAAAATCAACCTTTCAGCAGTGTATGTCAAATAGTCATGTACCTCTACTGCTTCTACCCAACGAGTAAGGTAGTCAGTTGCGGTAATGATGTACCTGGCCTTTGAATGTTTGGCTGTGGGGTTGATTGGTCCAATGAAGTCAACTACCCATTTCTCAAATTCCTATAGATATCTAACTGGTTGTAGTGGAAGTTCATCTCGGCGTGATGGCTTTCCCACCAGTTGGCAAACATCACACAATATAGAGTATGCTTTTGCATCTTTGAATAGAGTAGCCCACCAAATTCCTACTTGTATAACTTTTTGTGTTGTGGCCTTTCCTCCTATGTGGCCTCCTGTGATTCCACTATGGCATTCCCAGAGTATGTCCTACCTTTCATGATATAGGATGCATCGTCTGAAGATGTTGTCTAGTCTTAGTTTATACAATTGTTCGACGATCAGCTAGTAGTTTGCTGCTCTAATGACCATATGGTGTTTCTGGGTTGTGGAATATGTTTCAGGACAAGCCCTTGTACTGAGAAATATTGCTATGTCTTCCAGATATTCCGGTATGACCTCAATCCTGAACAACTCTACATCTGGGAGTTGTTCATCCACTGCTCCTCCATGTTCTCCTGACTCTAGCCTGGATAGATGGTCGGGTCTGACGTTTCATCATCCCGGCTTGATGATGACTTCAAAGGAAAATTCCTGAAATAACAGCAGCCATCTAAAAATTCTCCCTTCCAACACAGGTTTGTTAACTAGGTATTTCAGTGCGGAATGATCAGTAAAGAATTTGAAGTGAGACCCTAACAGATAATGTCTAAATTTTTGTAAAGCATAAATCATTGCTAAGCCTTCCTTTTCTGTAGTTGTGTAGTTGCGTTTTTCTTGCGACATCTTTCGAATCGCAAAATAGATAGGGTGATCCATAGCTCCATCTCCAGGTTGTGTTAAGATAGCTCCTAAGGAAATTCTTGAAGCATGTACATGGATATAAAATTCCTTCTCCCAGTTTGGGAATATCAAAATCGGTGTTTTAATGAGTTTCTCCTTAAGTGTCTCAAATGTTTTATCTCATTCAGGAGTCCATTGGAACGTTTCATCCTTTTTCAAGAGGTTTTCTAGAGGTGCAGTAATGTTGGCATATCTTCGAATGAACCTACGGCGGTAACTTGTGTGTCCTAGTGTGGAGCGCAACTGTTTAGCACTCATAGGTGGTGTCATATTCACAATGACCGTGAATTTGGCTGGGTCTACTAATACTCCTTCCCGGCAGACTATGTGGCCCAACAGATCTCCATGTGGCACATAGAAGATACACTTTCTGAGATTTAATGAGAGCAATTCTCTTCATCTGTCAAACATTAGCTTTAGCAGTGCTACATGTTCGTTAAGAAGGATATATATTGTCTAATCATCCATATAGACTTCTATAAATTTTTGAATGAATTCTCTAAAGGCTGCTATCACAATCCTGGGAAAAATTGTAGGGGCGTTCTTTAAACCAAATGGCATCATGTTGTATGCAAAAGAGCCCCATTTTGTAATGAAAGTGGTCTTTCTTTTGTCTTCTTCAGCAATCCTAACTTGATGGTATCCTGAAAATCCGTCTGTGAATGAGTATGCTTCCTTCCCCGCAACCTGTTCTAGCACCGCATCGGTAAAGGGTGTTGGGAAAGGGTTGTGCACACATGCAGAGTTTAGGCTTCTATAGTCCACACAGACTCTAGTGTCTTTCTTGCTTTGAATGACTATCGGGCTGACCCACTCTACTTATTCTATCGCAAAAATGAGACCTGCTTTTAACATCTTATCAATCTCCTTCTTAACTTTCTCTTTTACTCTTGGGTTAAGACAGTATGGTCTATGTCTGACAGGCTTGGATCCTAGTTTTAACTCAATATTCATTTCTCCCATGACTCCTTTGATTCCCTTTAATTCTAAAAAAGTATTTGGGAACAAATCCTCATATTCCCTCAGTAAACTTTGTATTTCTTGACTGGTTTGTTCATCCTAGTAATCTCCCACCATAGCTATCTTGGGTTGCTCTGCAGTCCCTATGTTGAGTCTATGCAATTTTAATGGGTGATTGTAGGAACTATTGGTCTAGCTAGGTATGATGTTTTGGATTTCCCTGCTCCCATATGTCTCTTGGATGGCTAGGTTTCTCAATTCTTCTAATTTGTCTAGGCTTTCTAAATCTTTGCTAATCTGATAGCATTCTATAGGATTCTCAGTTGAAGGTAAGTGGGGTTTAGTCTGAATTTCTTGGGTATGCTTGGGACACACTACAAATTTTGATCTCTTATTACTATTGGTTGTAAAAAGAAGTTCTTTAATATTTTACAGGGCTATTTCAAGCTCATGGTACTTACTTGAGAATGAGAATTCATTGCAAAATTGAGCTGCCAGTGTCTTCCAATCATTGGTCTGTCTTTTGTTTTCCTCATGTATGAACCAATATTTCGGGATTTGGCCTAGAGAGTGGGGAAATTCCTGAACCCAGAAGCGAGAGGGTATCTTCGTAGCTTGCCACCGTGTCACACTTTTCAATGTGTATTCTAGGATCTGATTCTCTGTTGAACGTTTGCGCAACTTGGAAATCCATATGTATCTCTAATTCCAGCTGCTCTTTATTCCAGAACCTGTACTTGATAGCTTGCTTCACCTCATCCCAAGTTCTGAGTACGGATTTATGGGTATCCCACCATCTGGCGGGGGTGTTCTGAAAAGATACATCTAGTACTGAGATTATTTGGTCTTCTCTCACATTCTCTTCCATATTCTACAAAAATATGTCTAGATCTGAGGTACCATCGTATACTGGGTGTTCTCTAACTTCGGTACCAACCCATCTGGTCATTCTGACAGTTGCGCTTCTTCTTGAGAATTTTTCATGCGAGCCTTGTTGCCAACTATCGAAATCCAGTTTTGAATCTTCATCTATTGACTGTATACTTCTCCAGCTTACTGATCCATCAACAGTAGGGTTTATATAATCATTTATTGTCCCTACTATTACAGTGTACAAATGGTCTAGGTCTTCTCCCTCCATATTATTGTCTGTTGGTTCTGTGTACCTGGGTCCTACATATGGGTCCAAAGGTTGAACTACCTTGATTCCCTCAGCTTCAAAATTCATGGTGTATTTCTTTAAGTCGACTACTGCATAATTTTCATAGGCCCAATCGATGCCAAGTAGTGCAAGGTAGGGGTCTTTGTCTCCCATGATCTCAATGAATTCAAAGTCAACTACTATTTTTACTCCTGCTACATCGATTTCCATGTTATCCAGTCTTCCTATGGGAAAGATACAGTATTGGTTTTCCATTCTTAACTGAATTGGGGAATATGTCAATCTCGGTTTTCCTAAGGCTTCCCAAGTCTTCTTAGGCAGAATGTTCACATCTGACCCTAGGTCCAACATGACGTCCTTAATTTCGAAGTCGTCTAACTGGGCTACCAGTCGAAATTCTTTTCCAGTTCGCACTTTTCTTCACTGCACTCTCTGAGTACTCTTCTAAAGAATATTATCCCTTATCCTTGCTTCTGAGGTTTCCTCATTCCCTAAGACTAGGTACAACGCATTGCGCAACTTTTCTGTTAGTTGGTCATTCCCTAGAATGTCAGAGAATAATTGAAACCAAAGGTCAATTGCGTTATGGGGATACTCATACTGTCTTGGTATGACTACAGGGTTTCTGGGTGCAGGGGGTGAAGAAGGGACTTGCGCCATCTTAGGGTAAACAGTTGGGTGGGGGGAGTTCTCTTTCATTTCATGACTAGGAATATTCTGGAATACTTCTATGGCATCTTTAAAGAACAAATTTTTCTTTAGGGGGTCATACCTATCTCCCTTAGGTGTTTCTTTCTAGATCTGAGGTAGAGTATCAGCATCAACTCCTATCTTCGCCCCTCCTCGAGTAATGACATTAAGGTTGGGAAATTGTCCCTTAGAGATCCTATTGATCTCTGAACTGATAACGTTAGTTCCTCTTTGTCGTACTATGTCTTCCCACTTTGCAATTAACTCTGGGTAGTATTCAGTTGTCTGTTTGTTGGTTCTATAGTGAGAGCACCATGGTCACCTTGAATGAGGACAATCTCTAGCCAAGTGACCTTGTTCATCGCATTTATAGCATCTACTTGGTCCTCTTCCCTCAGTTATTCCTCCTCGAAAGTCTCCTCCAAATCCACCTCCTCGACCTCTTCCTGGTCCCTGAGGGTTTTCATTCACCCTAAATGTTGTTCAGTCTAACCTGTTTGCAAGTGTGTCCAACGCTCTACATTGATTGGTAGTATGTGTGGTAGAGGCACAGAACTCGCAGTGTACTGTGTTTGGTATGGTTGAATATTTCTTCATGATGGGGCACTACCTTGGCCCATGCCCGTGGATTCGGCAGATCTCACAATTTTCCGATGTGGGTGTTGCTTGGCCTCCTGGGAAAGCATGATATGGGGAGGGGTTATGGAATGATGAATTCATCGACACTTGTGCAACTCCTCCCATGGGTCCTGGTAGGGTTACCATCATATTATGAAGAGGTCCTAGTCCCCTCATTCTCAGACATTCGTTCACTAGATGAGCTTCCATATAACATCTAGTGCACCAAACCTGTGGTCGTCCTGGTCTGGGTATCGTTAGCTCCTAAATATTTTATGTCAGTGTTCATATCTTCCCTTGTAGTTGCACCATATTCGCATCTACTGGAGGTCGGTTTTCTCTTAGGCTCCCAGGGTATCCCACCATGGATTCAATCTTCATCAATTATTCCAAGGCATCTCTTAACGTGGATATCCATTGTTGCATTAGTGGAATCTGACTCAGAGGCAACAAACCCTGAATGTACCACTCCCTTTGATGTTCTTCGTTTCTTGGATGTACCAACCTCCCTATCGCATATTTAAAATTCTTGATGTACTCCCAGGCTGGTTCACCTTCCCTCTGCCATATCTCACGCAACTCAGACAAAGCCTGTTGTTCTAACTGAGGTAGTTTGAATTCTTATATAAACCTCGTCCGTACTTGGCCAAGTGTGAATGCTTGACCTTGTGTCCCTAACACTCCTGGTTCAATGATCTTCAAATACCACTTGAGAGTGAGACCTCTCAAGGTAGTCTGGAACTCGACCAACTTACTCGCATCCAGAGTCCCTCTGGATCTCTAGATTGCTTCACACAGGAACCAGTGTTGCTCAACGTCTTCATCTCCCTTACCCCAAAATTATGGGTATCGGGCAATCGGACCTCCCGCATGGCTAGCCATTGTTGATCTTGTTGTTCGTATCAATGTCAACCCTAACGGTCCTTCTTGTGATCTACCAGAGGATCCCAATATCCTCCCTGTACTCGCAATTCTTAGTTGTGACTGACTAAATAATTGTATTGGAACAGAAATAGCATGAGAAGGTAGTATCGAACTTATTGTTTATATAGAAGAAACTTGCGGTATGGGTGATTTAGGGCTAGCTTTGGGGCGGTTTTCTTTGATCTGGGGGGTCTCGTTATCTTCCACTAGGATGATCTCTTTGGCCGGATTCTCGATCTCTCCTGTTATCGGGATTGAATATTCTCTTTCTCCTCCGAGATTCATGTCGGCTTCCTCCTCTCTTACATATGTACTCTATCCTTCTCGTCCCACTTCCTAGGGACTTCTTTCTCTCCTCGCTTCTCTCACATTTAATCTTTGACTAGCCAGTCATTCTTGTCTTCTCATCTTCCTGTCTTTCCTCTACTTCTCTCGATCCGCCTTCTTTCCTCAAATTTTCAGATTGTCTTGCAGTTTTCTTTATCTTGCCGCGCCACCACTTCTCAACTATGGTCGCTCTCTTCAAGGATCTCTCATCTCTTGAGTCCATTTCATGTTGTTTCCCCCCCCATTTGTCAAATAACCCTTCCCCTCTCTCATGCCATGACTCTCACCCCATCTCGCCCTAGCCCAAGCGAGGGTGTTTACGTTGCCATCTCAGTCGGGGTCATAATCAACATCCCTTCCTCCATCAAGAAAACCTTAATCCACAAGGGGATTTCTCTCAACAGTCTTCCCCTTGTGCCTTTCTTGAAAATTTCCTCTACCCGTGAAAAATATTGGTGGTTCTCAACTATAAATTCTATTATGTATCCCTCTAGTGTGGTGCTAACCCAGATATCCACAGCTCGTGTAACTGGGAAATCCAGCCTCTGGAGTGCTACTAACTTTTCGGTATCCCACGCACAGAGATTCTTAGCCTATCCTTGGAACACTGGAGCTTCTTGCAGCCTCTTTATCCAATGAAAAAATTCTTCTGGGAATTTAACCCAGAAAATCTCATACTGGTCACTCGATCTTTCTGCGTAAAACATTGCTTCATGAGTGCTTTCCACTAATTTTCTCCCTAGTTCCGCTTCCTTCCATATGAAGGCATCACAGTTTCTTTCCCACCATTGATCAATGCCATATCTATGGATCGACGACAGTATTCTCCCTACAGGTTCCCTTTTAACATAGGTCCCGACAACGGAACCATTTTGTTGGTGCGAATTTGATCAGACCAGGGTCCTTCTCAGGTTACCAACAAAAGGTACCATGTAGTCTAGAGCGTTGGAATTTTCATTTCCTCCGAAGAGAATAAATCTCACACAAAGCACTGTTGAGACAGATAGATAGGGAAGGGTAGGGAAAAGACTAAAGAGGATCCATAGAGCAGTCAGAACTCATTCATGTTCTTGTGCAAGAGACATTAATAGATCTTACACATATAAGTGCATGAATCAAACCTACTTACGTTGCGAGCGAGCAATTAAACATTGAACCATCAAATATAACTCATAAGCCATAAGGAAACATTGAAATCATAAGTAAACATACAAATACGCAACATATTTTGAAATTTGGTCTTGCTTCATATTAACTTTTGGATATTTCTCTTATTACAGACTCAAAATTACATAGCAAGGCTCCTTACAGGCTCTTGGCTTGGTACTCATGCCACTGAGATCTAATTCTCCAACTGATAGGTCCAATTCATTACAGACTCAGAATTGTCTACTTCCAACTTACAACAATTATCAACAACTAATCCCAAAATCTTTGTGACTCTGACCAACCTGACTCGACTCAACCCAGCCACCCAAACTTATGAACTAGTGAACACAACCAACCAACAAACGAACCCTTTTACAATTGTGTTCGGTCCTATATATAGTTGGGTTGTGTCTTCCTTCTCGGTTTGCCTGCTTTCTTTTTTTGTTGCAATCGTTTGTTGCTTTGTTGGCATTACGTTGATTTCATCAACTTCTTTATGTTGCTCTTTCTCCCGGCCTCTAATGGAGTTTGTGCAACTCGTTCTTAGTCAAAACTTGCACGATTCCTTCTCAAAAATGAAGGGCCCAACAATCGTGTTGATACTATGTAAATAAGTTGCACTGAGGACAATGCAAAAATAAGGGGAGGGGAATGTAATATCCCCAAGGACAAGCCCTACTTGTATTTATGAATTGTAAACATGTTTTGTGGGCTGGTGAGATGAGAAATTATAAGATGGTAAGATTATGTGTTATTAGGCCAGAGAGCCTAGGTGTTAAAGGCCAGGATCCTGTTTGTACATGTAACTATTCATATCACTAATATAAAAACACCCCTGCATGTAGACCGACCACGATCAAAGAGAATGGGGGAATAAGCTCCACTAGGATGGGTAAGGGAGAGGGGGATGAGAGGTTGGAAAGAGAGGATAAGATAAAGGGCGTAAGACCAAGAGAATAATAATTTATTATCATTCCAAGAGTTGATTAGAAGGATATGTTTATATCCTAGATTCCTTTGGGAATATGGGGGACTTCCAAATGGAAAGGAATGTGCTTCATGGGTGACAAGTGTCGGTTCAGACACATGCAGTTTAAGCTGGAAATTCATCTTGTTGGGGGGTTTTCTTCCCATTCTCCCATCTTTCACCTAACTCACTTGGTCTCCATTCTCAAACTATGCATCTTCACGCACCTCAGTAACTGGGGAAGTCGACCTGTTTTTTCCTATGAAGCTAGCATATCTGTACTTTCCAAAACCGTGTTGTGCCTTATCGAATTGTGGTTGCTATAGTTCCCTGAGATATATTGAACCTTTGTTGTTGTCCTCACCTTGTTGGAACTGAGTTGAAGTTGGTTGAAGAAGCGGGTTGTTAGGCATGTGGGTGAAAAGGCAAGTTGTCAAGCCTCTCTCCAGGTGAGAGAGTTTGTTGGGAAGTGATTTTCTCCTAGAGAGAGTCCAGCACCAGCTACGAATCTCTGAGAATTTTTTATCCATCTTGTTGTCGAGACCCTAAAAGGGGAAGTGGAGCAGTCGATGGACTGTGGAACAGGGAACAGCATATTCCCGGGGTGGAACAGGCATGTGGGGAATGAGATTCCATGAGTAGTGGCCGTAAGAAGGCTCCTAGAGAGAATCCTTACAGTTGCACTATGCAGTCTCCGGTAACCTTAGCCTAGTCAAGGATTCCCTTACCCTCGGTGGAGCTTAGTCCTAGCTCGGGGGTGACCCATTGTTGAGCATGATGAGCAGCGTGGTCTAAGGCTGGGAAGTTCATGGAAGGTCTGCATGTAGTTGGTGTACTTCAATCGAAAGATAAGTACCCATTCCTATGTTCATTTACATGTTGTGTATATGTACATGTGTTATAATTGATGAATATTGCATGTATATTTTGTTATATTATGGGTTTTGCCTGTGAATACTGTATGTATGATTTTATTGTTATTTCCACATTAATCTATGTATGAACAGAATATGTTGTCTATTTATGTTTATATGAATATGATAATTGTTGTTTCTATGAGTAGCATGGCCCGACCTGGGTGGTCGGAGTGTTACAAATTGGAATCAAAGCTAAGAGAGATGTCATGTAGTGACATTGCCCAGCCTGTTGGTGGCTAGGGACATTACACACAGGGCCCCCTACTGGGCCAAAACAATGTTACACATGCCCCTATCTCCTTAGGCACAAGTTCTTGAAACATCGCGAGCCATTTTCTTAACGCTCTTGGTAATTTTAGACTAGTGGGCTCTATCTCCTTTTGTGAGGCCCCCTTCTCTCATATGACCTCAGACTATGATTAGGTTCCTATCCAAAGGGCACTTTGGAGCTACGGGCTCCAGGCATTTTCACTTCACATGGAAGCCAATTCTTCCAGAGTACTTCTGCTCCAGAATGCGAGATGTGGAAACACCTGTGGTTACCATCGGACGATCAAGATCTACTCCAGATCCCATATCTTCAAGAGTTTTCCCAACTCTTCTCTCTTCTTTCTCCATAGTGCTATGCCTCTAGACCTTCGGATTGGCTGCCACGTACCTTCCTACGCTAACAGCTAGGATCAACTCCACTCTTCGGAAGTTCAGGATTTTTGCAAACTCCACATGCTGAATCTTCTGGAGTGTTGTTGCTCTGGACTGCACAACCTGATGCCACGTGCCTCCTAGTGATCAACGGTCGGGATCTACTCTGGGCTTTGGACCTTCGGTGATTTTTCACTCTGCTCAACTGAAGACACCCAGAGTGACCTTTCTTCAGAGTTTTAGATCCTATGCCACTTGTCCCTCTAGACAATGGATGGTCCCGATCTACTTCGGGACTCCGGAACTTCATAAGTCTGCTCTTCGGTGCAATTTCAAAAGGGTTAAGCTTTGTGCACTTTACTTGGATCCAACACTTGGTTATCCTTCCCACCCAGATCTGACGGATGGGATCTGTATTTCTCCTGTGCGTGCTCTTTTGGGTGTTTGAATGTAGGATTCGATGGTCTGTATCTCCTCCTGCAATTGATCTGACGGCTGATCTTGCTCCTCTCTACTAAGCTTTGGATTCCTCCCGAATTGGAATAATTTTCAAGTGTCAAAGGTTATGGCCTTTGATATTTCTCCTATGAGCCCGAATGTTGGGTCTCAACTTGTACCTCTCCTTCTGAAATTTTTTCATCACTTCAATGAAGTGTGAGTGCATGCTTGCACTTCTCCCATAGTCTAGGAATCAGATTGTCTCTGCCTTCTACGCTCCTTGCGTAGACCTTTCTGTGCACGATGACACTAACTCTCTTGAGCTTTGAACTTGCTCAACTTTTCTAAGGGCCTCGGCCCTTCTACTCCCTCAAAGGGTTTCTTGCACCCTCTTGACACTTAACACTCGTCCTCCTGATCTTTCCTGTGACTCAAACCTCAAAGGGTCTTGGCCTTCTCTTTCTCTCTACTAATATTTTGTGCGCAAAGGCACTATCCCTCCTAATCTTTGTAAATTTGAATTACTTTACCTCTGGCACACTCCTTGGGCTTGATTGATCCTTCATATGGCTTCAGACTTACAACACTATGTCTAAGTTTTGTCCTGGCGCACTCCTTGCATAGGTCTTCCTTCTGAATCCTGATCTCTTTCAGGTTCAATAACACACTCCTTGTAGAGATTTTTCCCTACAGAGTATTCAACAACTCAGAGGTATTTTCTTCTTCAACTTCTCCAACACTTTAGAACGAGTTGGTTATGTGCACTCTTGCACCTGCTCAAAGCACTCCTTGTTGAGCTTACAAAGTGTTTAGTAACTATGTGAGTGTCTTCTCCTTGAAACTCTTCTCTTTGGACTCGAAAGAAAATCCTTTTGTGCACACTTTCACCTACTCAATGCCCGCCTGGCATATCTCTACATAGTGTTCAACTACTCTGTCTTTTGCGCCTTCTCTTGCACAATCTCCCCTCCAAGGTGTTCAACAAACTTGAGGCTCCTCTTGAGTTGTGATTACTCTGGTGTGCCCTCTTGGAATGTTCTTATCTGACTCTAAAGAGTTCAGATGTGCACTCCTTGCACTGGCTATAGAGTTTCCAATACCCTGTTGTGCACTCCTTGCACTTAGCCCAAAGAACCCAGAATAATTTTACACACTCCCCAACAGATATAAAAATTCTACCTTTACTCTGCAGATGGAACCTATTCATACATCTATAGCATACATGAACACATAAACACATAGATAACATTCAGAAAAATGAATAAAACAACACATAGACAAATGCACATAAACTTCTTATGCAGGAAAAACTACTTTGTATTAATCTATGAATGTTTGTACAATGTTTACAAGCTCATACTACAACGGGTTATTTTTCCTTACTCCTCTCTTCTTGTCTTACAATGAATTTTCATCAACTTTCATCATCTCTCAGCTACTTTCAACAACAACCTCTACTAGGCATATGTTACAAATCTTTATACAAGAGGGGCTCAACGAGCTTTCCCTCCAAACTAGTCTAGTGGTGTCTAATCACCAATAACAATGCCTATCTACTGAGGTAGATTACATTGAATAAACATGTACATCTCAGATCCTAGGAAAATATCAAGATCTGTTCCAGCTCAATCCTAATAAAGGCGACTCTAACTCCTACCTATACAAAGGCATCGACTTGGCTCCTCTAGCCTTACATAATTGAAGGCAAAATGAGAGGGTTGATGCCTCTCCCCACCTTGAATGTGCTTTGATATGCTAGAATGTTTGCACGTGCTTAGGTGGAAAGGATGCAACTGCATCATACTCCACTATTGGGAAAATCATGAGCTCCTTTGCTCTGTTGTTGAAATCCCCCTGGATCCCAAACTCTCCTTTGGAGTTGTCCTCTGCTCCTCTACTTTGTTGTTGCTTCTTTTTCTTCCCTGCTTCTCTTGCAGGCTTTCTTCTGCTCATATTTTCCTTGCTAGTAGTCTCCTATGATGACTTCAACATCAACTTCCTTATCTCCTCAATCACCTCTTCTAGCTGCTTTGTTATATGGCTCTTACTTTGTAGTATGCTTGGTTGCAACTCCTCATGCTAATCAAAGGGAAGATAAACTTGATCTCCCATGTTGTCTTATTATTTTTGGGCCTTGACTTGCCACTCTGTTGCAAACTCCAATTCTGCAGTCTCCTCATTGAATTTTTTCTCATCTTCCTCTTTTGACAGTCTGGTTTCTGTCAGCTCCGCTGGTACAACTCCAACTTCCTCCAGTTGCTCCTCAGATTGGAATTCTCCTCCATCTATTTCCAACTTAGCCTGTCGGATGTACTGACTTTGCACTATCACCCTTCTCTCCAGGGATTCTAGTTATTCACATAGATCAGCAAAGCCCATGTTGTCTGCTTCCTCTTCTGTTGCAGACTCTAGTGTTGCAGTCATCTCCTGTTCATCTTCCTGGCTGAAATTTCTGAGTAATTCTGCTGACTGCTCTTTTCCTTTTTCTACTTCTTGGGTAGACTTTGATGTCTTCTCCTTATCCTCTATGACATTCACACTTGGTTGTCTTTTTGTTGCATCAACAACACCTATGCTAGCCTCTGCTTGGCTATTTGATAGGAATATCTAAGTTCCTCCAATGATCAGAACACACCTATGATCTTCTTCCATTAGCACTCCTTGCTGATATGAACTCTCAGCTGAGTTCCTCTCTTCCACCTTGCCCACCTGGAAAATTGGGATTTTTCCTCTGCCCTCCTGGCAGTGTATGATATCAATTGATCTCACTTCATTTCCCACCTAGCAGTCTAAAAATTCACCACTACCCTCATGGAATTTCATGAGATCCTCCATTGATCTCTTCTCCTCATCATTGATGTTTTAATCAATCTATGGTTTACAAACACAAACCAGCTTCTCCATGTTACTTAGGTTTTCAACTTCCCTCATCCAACTCCTCAACATCTGTTGCTGCCTTCTGGCCAACAACTTCTGAACATCCCATTTTGCTTTCCTTTTCAGCAGCCATTCGTACCTCCATCGTACCTTTTCCTCTTGTTGCATTCTCAGCGTTAGCCTGTCCATATTTATTATGAATTCACTGAGCTCCTTGTCAATTTATTCCTTTCTTATCTATTGGCAGTCTTCTCTTTTACCATGCTCATGGCCTTCAATAGCCATTTTAATTTTATTTGTCTTCAACTCTCCTAGTTGTCTATTGTCGGTTGTCTACTCTACAATTGAGAGTAGCCCCAGCTTCTCCTACATCCCACCTGGTTGTCTTCTTGTATTGTACACTTGCAATCAATAATACACAAAGCATTAATACCCTGCCTCCTCCTTCACCTACTGTCTACAAGCGAAATTAAGCTTTTGATACTACTTGATTTTGTCAGAATATCTCCTCTTCCCTTTGTCTATTGTCTACAAGAAAATTTCAGCTCTGATACCATTTCATGGTATCAGAGTATCTCCTCTAACCTACATAAATTAAACTATGTGTCTCTGATACCACTTGACGGTATCAGAGTATCTCCTCTGACCTACATAAATTAAACTTTGTGGCTCTGATACCACTTGAACCAGAACCCTCCCTCCTAGGGGCTACTCAACCTCCCGATCTAGGATCGTTCACATCCAAGAGTCAAACCGACTCACAGCGCCCCCTGCTAGAACCCAAAACAATGTTACACATTCCCCCTATCTCCTTAGGCACAGGTTCATGAAACCTCACAGACCCTTTTCTTAGCGTTCTTGGTAATTTTAAACTAACAAGCGCTAGCTCCTTCTGTTAGGCCCCCTTCTCTCATATGACCTTAGAATGTGATCAGGCGTGTCTCCAAAGGGCACTTCAGAGCTACGGGCTCCAGCATTTTCACATCACATGGCAGCCAATTCTTTCGGATTACTTCTGCTCTGGAGTGCAGGATATGGCAACACATGTCCTTACCAATGGATGACCCATATCTGGTCCAGCTCCCAGCTCTTCAGGATTTTTCCCAACTCTTCTCTCTGCTTTCTCTAGAGTGCTATGCCTCCAGACCTCTGGATCAACTTCCAAGTGCCTTCCTATGCCAATGGCTAGGGTCAACTCCGCTCTTAGAGAGTTCAAGAGTTTTGCAAACACCACACGTTGAATCTTTCGGAATGTTGCTACTTCGGACTACACAACCTGATGCCACATGCCTCTTAGTGATCGATGGGCAAGATCTCCTCTAGGATTCGAAGATTTGGCGATTTTTCACTCTGCTCAACTGAAGAATCTCGGAGTGACCTTTCTCCAGAGTTTTAGATCCTATGCCACCTGTCCCTCTGGAAAATGGATGGTCCCGATCTACTTTGGGACTTTGGGACTTTGAGACTTCGCAAGTCTGCTTTCTAGTGCATTTTAAAAAGGGTTAAGGCCCGTTCACTTTACCTGGATCCAACGCTTGTTGATCCTTCACGCCCAGATCTGACGGATGGGATCTATATTTCTCCTACGTGCACTCCTTTGGCTAGCTGAACGTAGGATTCGACAGTCCAGATCTCCTCCTGTAGTTGATCTGACAGTTGTTGTGTCTCCTCTCTGCTAAGCTTTGGCTTCCTCCGGAATTGGAAGAATTTTCAAGTGTCAAAAGTTGTGGCCTTTGATATTTCTCCTACGAGCCTGACTGTTGGGTCTCTACTTGTGCCTCTCCTTTTTAACTTTGTTCAACACTTCAATGAAGTGTGAGCGCACTCTTTCGCTTCTCCCATATTCTAGGACTCATATTGTCTTTTCCTTCTACGCTCCTTTCATAGACCTTTCTATGCACGACGACACTAACTCTCTTGAGGTTTGAACTTGCTCAAATTTTCTAAGGGCCTCAGCCCTTCTTCTCCCTCAAAGGGTTTCTTACGCCTTCCTCACACTTAACCCCCATTCTCCTGAGCTTTCCTATGACTCAAAACTCAAAGGTTCTTGGCATTTTGTTTCTCTCTGCTAAGATTTTGTGCGCAAAGATACTATCCCTCTTGAGCTTTGTAAAGTTGAATTACTTTACCTCTGGCACACTCCTTGACTGAGCCTTCATATGGATTCGTACTTACAACACTCTGTCTAAGTGTTGGCATGGTGCACTCCTTGCACAGGTCTTCCTTTTGAATCCTGATCTCTTTTAGGTTCAGTAACGCACTCCTTGCGTCCGCTCCATGCACTCCTTGCAGAGATTTTTCCCTACAGAGTATTCAACAACTCCGAGGTATTTTCTCCTTCAACTTCTCCAATACTTCAAAAATATTTGGTTAGGTTCACTCTTGCACCTGCTCAAAGCACTCCTTGTTGAGCTTACAGAGTGTTTAGTAACTCTGTGAGTGGCTTCTCCTTGACACTCTTCTCTTCAGACTCGAAACAGAATCCTTTTGTGCACACTTGTACCTGCTCAATGCCCGCCTGGAAGAGATCTATAGAGTGTTCATATACTCTGTCTTATGTGCCTTCTCCTTCATAGTCTCCCCTCCAAGGTGTGGAGAAACCTTGAGGCTCCTCTTGAGCTTTGATTTCTCTGGTGTGCCCTCCTGGCACATTCTTCTCTGACTCGAAAGAGTTCATATGTGCACTCCTTGCGTTAGCTACAAAGTTTCCAATACCCTGTTGTGCACTCCTTGCACTTAGCCTAAACAACCTAGAATAGTTTTACACACTCCCCAATAGATAGATAAATTCTACCTTTACCCTAAAGATGGAACCTATTCATACATCTACAACATACATGAACGCATAAACACATAGATAACATTCATAAAATGAATAAAACAACACACAGAAAAATGCACATAAACCTCTTACACGGGAAAAATTGCTTTGTATTAATCTTGGAATGTCTATACAATGTTTACAAGATCAGACTACAATAGAGTCTTTTGCCTTCCTCCTGTATTCATGGCTTACAATGAATTTTCATCAACTTTCAGTAGCTCTTAGCTACTTTCAACAACAACCTCTATTCGACATATGTTACAAATATTTATACCAGAGGGGCTCAACAAGCTTTCCCTCCAAACTAATCTAGTGGTGTCTAATCACCAATTACAATGCCTATCTACTGAGGCAGAATACATTGAATAAACATGTACATCTCATATCCAAGGCAAAGCTCAATATCTGTTCCATCTCAAGCCTAATAAAGGCGACTCTAACTCATGTATGTACAAAGGAATCGACTTGGCTCTTCCAGCCTTACATCATTTAATTTCATTAATTATGTTTAAAATTTAAAATTGTGGGCAAAATGAGAGGTTTGGCACCTCTCCCCTCCTTAAATGTGCCTTGATGTGCTAGAATGTTGGCATGTTCTTAGGTGGAAAGGATGTTTCTGCATCAGGCTAGTTGACTTAGACTAGGTGGCAGTTAATTCCTGTAATTGTCGGTGTGTGCCCAGATCACTCTAGACCACCACTATGGCACATTTCCTTCTCTTCCAATGCACATTAGTTGAGTTATATAGAGTATATCATGTGTAAATTATCATTCATTTCATTTAGTTAATACAATTCTTTGATTCTCTCTCCCTCATTTTCATCTTTTCTCATTTTTTTGCAAACTGTTTATTTTCTTTGCTAGATAGATCTTATATGTGCATGTTCATCCACATTTACATGGTAGCAGAGTCAATGGATTGATAGGAAAAAAAAACACCAAACTCTTTTTGCAGGTACTGAAGATTGAATACAAAGGGAAAATGGAATTTCCAAAAGAATGGATTCTTACACCGTACAATTTATTTGCATGGGAGCATGAGATGGAATTGCATATTTGAAGCAGAGGATTATGCAGGTTAAACATGGGCATAGAGACCGAACCCCCATCAGCCATAGAAAAATCCAAGTATGTGAATCAGATGGATGAAGCATATGGAACTATTTGCAATTTCATTTCTCCTGAACTCCTCTTTCACATATCCTCCTATAAAACCCCCAACGAAATCTAGACCACCATGGAAGAAATTTTTGGAAAACAGGATGAGATGAGGGGACATATGCTTGTGGTGGAATTTCTCACTTTTGATCCAAAAAGATTCGACAATGTCCAAGATGTTTTTACCAAATATAAGGATTTGTGGTCACAACTCAAGGCTTGTGAGGTTGATAAACCTAAGGAGGAGAAACAAATGGCTCCTACCATTCTTTCCAAAATTGGTCTGGAATACTCAGTGTTTGTATCCACATTTCATTCATTTAGGCTCTCCTCTGGATCCACCTAGATAATTCCCTCTCTTGAGGTCTTTATTGAGTCTCTGACGCAAGAGCAGACCAAGCTCATCAACATGGGAAAAATCAAAGTCTCAAAGGCACATGCACTTGCTATGCAAGATGGTAGCAGTCACCAAAATCATAAATATATAAACAAAGACAAAGGGAAGACACATGCAAATCCAAAGAAAGAAGGGTACTCAAAACCCTTCAACGATTCCTCCGGATCCAAAGGTGGAAAGGGAAGAAAAGGGGAGAAATGCACTTACTGCCAACAAGGATTTCATCCAAAATCCACATGCATGAAGAAGAAAATAGATCAAATGGAAAAAATACTTCAGAAAAACAACCTTGGAGATTGAACCCATGAGGGTGCCAAGAAGAAGAAGCCAAAAGATCAGAACCCCAAGAAAGGTAATTCTAGCCATGCTTTGATTGTCATTAACTTCTCTCTCGATGCTTGGATTGTAGATTCAGGTGCATCACACCACTTGGCATCCACAAAGGAAGTATACTCTTCATTAGACGCATGCAAAGGTCCTCCTATTCTTATCGGGGATGACTCTCCAGTCGAAGTCACCGACAAAGGAAGAATTGAACTCACAAATGGGAGCTTTGAGAATGTACTACATGTTCCCAAACTCTTCGTCAATCTTCTCTCCATGTATCAGATGAAAAACTTCAGCACCGAAAAGAGAGTAATATTAACACCTGATGCAGTGGATATCTATGACATGCAAACCAATTCCAAAGTCACTACTGGTGGGGTAAATCACCAATCCAGACTCTACATATTTTCTCAATTTATTGAACCAGATTTTGCATTACTGCTTATGCATGCTGATGAAATCAGTAGGATATGGCATGAAAGGTTCGAGCATTTAAATTTTAGATACATGAAACAAATTAGAAATAAGGGAATGGTTGAAGGTATACCTGACATCCACTTATCCAAAGGAACTTGTGAGGGATGTGTCGTTGGAAAACGCCCTCAAGAAAAATTCAACAAAGGAAAGACTCAGAAGGCCTCCTCTCCTTTGGATCTGATCCACAATGATCTCATGGGCCCTTTTCCGCATCCATCAATCAGTAAAGAAATGTGTGTGCTCATTTTTGTTGATAATTTCTCACCCTACACTAGGAATTTCTTTCTCAGGAAAAAAATGAGGTCTTTCATCATCTCAAAGATTTCAAATCCCTTGTTGAGACACATTCAGGAAGGAAGATCAAAGTCCTCCGAACAGATAATGGGGATGAGTATTTCAACCATGAGGTAGATAATATTTGTCTTGAGGTCAGGATTCAGTTACAGGACACAGTTCCCTATACTCCACAGAAGAACAGAGTTTTTGAGCGGAAAAATAGATCCCTGAAAGAAATGGCATCTTGCATGTTGCATGCAAAGTCACTTCCACATAGATTATGGGTTGAAAAAATTAATTGTATGAACTAAATCCAAAACATGTCTCCCCATATATATGTCAAGGATAAGAACCCCTTTGAGGCTTAGAGCAGCCTCAAAATGGAAGTGACCCACTTCTGTATATTCAATTCATGTGCATGGACCAGGATTCCCTCTAAGAAGAGGAAGGCACTTGATCCACAAAGTATAGAGTGTATCTTTGTTGGATACCCAAACAATGTGAAGGGATACAGACTCATTGATCCCTCTACGGACCGACTCATCATTGAGCACAGTGTCCAATTCAAAGAAAGTATCTTGCATCCACCTTAGGAGCCACATGCGGACACTTTTGTTCTTCCACCTGTCAGATATTATGAGCATGCACATGTCCTTTCTTCTTCAAATGAGAGTTCTGATTTAGAGGATTCATTTGATTCAGATACCGACTTAGTAAAGTTATATGTAGAGTTAGTGCATGCAGATGTAGATGCAGATCCATAGTTGAGTCCCAAGTGGGCCAATACTACTCTTCAGGATGCAGAAGATATTTTTGGGGATCTAGTTGATACCAGGAGGACTCGATCTAATTTTGAGAAGCCTCCTATTACACTTACCTCCACTGAATTGATGCCACCTGGGCATATTTTCTTGGTTCAGTATTCAGATCCAAAGTCCGATGGTAAGGTTGCTGGGAATTCCTTTTGGGAATTTTCTATTGGGTATGTGTTATATTCTTTGCACGAGTAGTAAACGTGAAACGTGACACCTACCTCGGGAAACATGTCATGTATTTAGGTGGTTTTACGACACATGGTTTTTGTCGATGGTGTTCTATTTCTGGTTAAGGAATTAGGGTTTTGGACTAACCCAGGTCATTGGGTTAGGGTTTTGGATGCCACTAGCTCCTATATGTATATTATATTGTAAAAAATGTAACACAATGAATGAATATAGAATATGCTGGTTTTCCCGGTTTGCGTTTCCACGGGAAAAATATTTGTGTAATGTTTGTATTTGCCATTGTATCTTTTATGTTATTTTCTGAATATCTATTTGTAGTAGATATTGTACAAGGTTAGGATTTACATATGGTATCAGAGCTTTATTGGCTTCAGGGGGATGCCTTTGTGGTCAAGGGTTTGGCTTGGGACTGTGATAAGCCTTGTTATAGTGGGAGATCTGTAGTATTGTTTTTCAGGTGAAAAGAAATGGAAAGCAATTCGAAGATGGAGATTGAGAAGTTTAATGGGAAAATATTTGAGCTATGGAAGCTCAATATGGAAGATCTTTTGGTGGACAAAGATCGGTGGATCGTGATAGATCCAGGTACTGCATCTACAGGAACTTTTGCAGATGACTGGAAAAAGATGGATCGGAAGGCAAAGAGAACAATCTAACTGTGTCTCTCTGATTCAGTATTACTGAATGTGTCAGAGGAAGCTACAGCCAAGGATTTATGGGAAAAGTTGGGGAAGTTGTATCAGTCTAAGTCCCTGGTAAATAAATTATTCCTGAGAAAGAAGCTGTATAACTTGAGGATGAGAGATGGAGACTCAGTGGCAGAGCATTTGAACGCCTTCAATACTGTGGTAAGTCAGTTAGTATCTGTTGAGATTAAAATTTCAGATGAAGATAAATGTATTAGTTTGTTGTGTTCTTTACTGGACTCGTGCGATAGTCTGGTTGTGGCCATAGGTAGTAATACAACTTCTTTGAAGTTTGAAGAAGTGGTCCCATCCTTGTTGTCGGAGGAGATGAGACGGAAGAATATGAAAGGACATAGCACAGACGCATTATTTGCAAGAGGACATTCCCAAGAAAGAAACAAATATAATTTCTCAAGTGGGAGATCTAAGTCTAAGGGTAGATATAAATCTCCCAGAAAGTTTGTAAGGGTATGTTGGAGGCATGGAAAAGAAGGGCACTACAAGAAGCAACGTAGATCCAAAGTTGAGAAAAAGAAGGGATCTGAAGAATCTTCTTATATAGAAGAAAATATCTCCAAGGAAGAAGGAGGGGATGTGTACTTGGCCTCTTCAAGCACACATCCAGATCATGAGGCATGGTTGATTGAATCCGGTGCATCCTTTCATATGACTCCCCACAGGGAGTGGTTATGTGAATATGAAAAGTATGATGGAGGTAATGTTTTCTTAGGTAATGATTCGACAACCATAATCATAGGAAGAGGAAGGGTCAAGTTGAGGCTCATAGATGGAAGGATTATAACATTGCCTGGTGTTCTACACATCCCAGGTATGGCTAGAAATTTGATTTCTGTAAGAAAAATGGAAGATGTAGGGGTAAAAACATTTGTTTAAAAGGGAAATTGCAGGATGGTTCGAGGAGCAATGGTGTTGATGAAGGGAGTTCAGTTTGGAACTCTATATAAGCTGCTAGGAAGAACTATCAGTGATGGGTGTAATAGCTCCATTGTTCTTGATATTGGAGTTGAAGAAGAAAGAACTCCTAAAGTCTCTGGAGAAAAGGTTATGTTGTGGAATCAAACACTGGGGCATATCAGAGAGAAGGGTCTTCAACTACTACATGGTAAAGGTATGGTTGAAGGTATGTCTAACTTATCTCCGGATTTTGATTTCTGTGAACATTGTCTATATGGGAAGAAGAATTGGGTAAGATTCCCCTCTGGTGCAATGAGGGAAGAAGGAATTTTACAACTAGTTCACAGTGATGTTTTTGGATTTGTGTCGGTCCCATCATTGGGAAAATCTGTGTACTATGTCTCATTTATAGATGACTTCTCAAGGAAAACTTGGATATATTTCCTCAGGAAGAAATCTGAAGTCTTTGATAGGTTTAAAGAGTTTAAGGCTCTTGTTGAGAATCAAACAGAGAAAAGAATTAAGGTGTTGAGGATAGATAATGGTGGAGAGTTCTGCGAGAATGAATTTGAATAATTATGTAAGAAGTGTGGTGTAGAAAGGTAGAAGACTACTCCATATACACCTCAACAGAATGGAGTTGCAGAAAGGATGAACAGGACGCTGATGGAAAAAGAAAGGTGCATGCTCAGTGGTGTCGGGTTAGGGCAAGAATTTTGGGTAGAGGCAGTGGGTACTGCATGTTATCTGGTCAACAGATCACCCTCATCAGTGTTGGGTGAAAAGAATCCACAAGAGGTATGGACTAGTAAGGAACCTTCTCTTGCACATCTTTAGGTATTTGGCTGCGATGCATATGTTCATGTTCCAAAGGAAAACATGAGTAAGTTGAATAAGAATGCTGAAAAATGTATCTTTATTGGATATAAAGATGGTCTCAAAGGTTATAAGCTTTAGAACCCAGAAACTAAGAAGGTAGTGTATAGCCGAGATGTGGTATTTAGAGAAATGAAGTATGTTGTTAAACAGGAAGTCCTACCAAGTAAGGAAGAACCAGAGAAGATAGAGTTTGATTTAAATTATGATGAATTAGACTCTACAGAAGAACATGAATCAGAAGAAGAAGATCCTCATACTCCAGTATTGAGGAGATCGGATCGAGAAAGAAGGCTACCAGAAAGGTATAGTCCATCTGATTTTGATTCAAATTTTGCTTTGTCTATTACTGATGATGACCCTAGAACTGTCAGGGAGGTAGTGGATTCAGAGGATGGAAATCTCTAGAAAAGGGCCATGGAAGAAGAAATGGCATCTTTGGATAAGAATGAGGCTTGGGATCTAGTGGAGTTTCCAACTGGAAGAATGCCCATTGGCAGCAAATGGGTATTTGAAAATAAGTTGAATGCAGAAGGAAAAGTGGAGAAACACAAAGCTCGGTTAGTATTAAAGGGTTATTCCCAAGTTGAGGGAATTGATTTTGGTGAGATTTTTTCTCCTGTTGCCAAGTTAACCTCTATAAGATTTATGTTATCTATTGTTGCTTCATTTGATTTTGAAGTAGAACAGATGGATGTGAAGATACAATTCCTGCATGGGGATCTGGAAGAAGAAATATTTATGAAGCAACTAGAAGGTTATGTTGTGAAAGGAAAGAAGGAGCTGGTATGCAAGCTAAAAAGGTCCTTGTATGGTTTAAAACAATCACCAAGGATGTGGTATAAAAAATTTGATACTTATATGCTAGGACTTGGCTTCACAAGAAGAAAAGAGGATCATTGTGTGTATTCTAAATTAATTGGTGATCATTTGATTTATTTGGTCTTGTATGTGGATTACATGCTGTTCATAGGAAACAACAAGGAGATTATCCAGGATGTGAAAACTCAGCTGTCCTCTAAATTTGACATGAAGGATCTTGGTACTTCAAATTTCATTTTGGGCATGGAAATTAAAAGAGATCGAAAAGAGAGGAAACTCTGGTTAAATCAGAGAAAATATGTCGAGACAATATTGCAGAGGTTTAATATGCAGGAATGTAAACCATTCAAGGTTCCTATTCATGTTGGTGTAAAGTT
>ML851601.1:0-11697 GCA_009831015.1 Picea engelmannii
ATTAAAATCGAAACTCAAATACCTTTCTTGAGTAAGGCGTTGTCCTGATCCGTTGGTTGTGATTATACAAGTCTTGCAGGAAAATCGAGATGGATAATTAGTGTTGGCCCTTGACCAAGTTTTGAGGAACACTTGGTCACATTTGACCATTTTTGGGACTTCGAGAGCTTGTCAGAGATGGAGCCCAACACAAAGCGGAAATTGTGTAAGCTAGACCCCTTTTTGGGTCCTTTTAGGGTTTTGGGTTAATGTAATGGGGAAGGGATGTCGGCCTGTGGGTTCACCCATGCTTAGGCCCACTTTTGTAATGTATAAATAGATAGGCAATGTAAGAAATAATATAAGTTGTTTCTTAGTGCACTTGGTGACTTCTTAGTCCAAGTTGGCTAAAGCGCTAAGAGTTTGATCTATGTGATCAAATATTGTAAGGCTTTGTGCATTTTGTGTAAGACTTGCAGAGCTGAGTGCAAGTCCCTGTGAGAGACTATAGAAGACTTTGTGTTGTAAGGCAAGGAAGAAGGATCTAGCAAGCTGCGCAGATCTTCTGTCCTGTGCACAGTAAGGCTTGGAGGCTTTGTGTTGTAACCGATTGAAGACACTAATAAAGAATAAGACTTTGTGGACGTAGCCCTAGGGTGGGGGTGAACCATGGTAAATCTGTGTGTTGTTCTTTGTGCCTTGACTTGATGTGCTTGTCTCTTCCTTTGTTAAGTGCTTTGATGTGTTTAGATAGATATATTTATGCTTTGTTCTTATGAGCTATGAATAAATGTTAGCTCTAATATGTATGAATATGCTTAGTGCTGATCTACAAAATATGATCTCTGCATTATTACTAAGTGTTGAAAGATCTTAGATCTAAGTAAATGTTGCGATGCTCTGTGCTATCTGCGAAGTATAATAAGACTGAATATTTATGAAGATTAACTGCTAAGTTCTCTGTTAAGTGTTAGAATCACAGGTTTGTATCCCAGCTAAGGTTGTAAACATCTGATTCCTGCAACCACCCCTGCCTCTACCTCGGGTGAGACTTCATCTTCTTCGCAGGTGTTTCCAAAAGGGGCGATAGTTAGGGTTTTGTTGCCGAGACTGAAACTGTAATTGCTGGAAACTGAGCAGAAGAAGATTTTTGCAAAGATTCATCCTAAAATTGTAAAATCTCTATGCATGGATCTATGCCCTAGTGCGCAGTGATCCACTTGATCTAAAAAGATCTGTGTTGAAGAAGGAAGGACAGATCTAAAGGAAAGAAGTCATATATGTAAGAAAAGAGGTTGATACTGAAGAAGAGAAGTAAGATCTGTAAGCTCTGTGCTCCGATAAAGGTAAGAATAGTTAAAAGTTCTTAGAGCTTGAAGCTTTGTGCCGTGTAGAGGTAAAATAGTTGAAAATTTTTGTTTCTAAAGTATGGATTTAGGTATACTTGATAGATTTTGTCCTAGCTTGAAAACTAGGTCATTATTAGATGACAAAACGTTTGATATGAATAGCTCTTTTAAGAATAATGATAGATATGCTATACCTATGCATAGAAATAATTTTTGGACTAACCAATGGATGCATGTCCTAGAAAGAAATTTTTGCATGCTCGCCACTATGATCCTAGCGCGAAGTATAAGGAAATTTGGGGATCATTGAAGAGAAAGAGAGTATTAGCTCTTTGTTATAGTTGTAGAAGACCAGGACATCTTGCTAAGGAATTCCCTAGGAGAAACCCTAGTTGCCTATATTGTAAGGTTATGGACCATGAAGTATTGGATTTCTCTAGAATGATTGCTAGACTTGAAAAATTGAATAGAGAGCAAGCAAACCCTGAAGGAGATCAAGAGACTAAGATTATAGAGGAACCCTAAAAAGAATAAGAGATTATGTTGCTGAAAATGAAAGAAACCCTAGATGAACATAAAGATGCCAGTTTGTCAGAGATATTCAAAGAAAAGGAGAAAATGGAAGTAAGAATAGGAGACTTCAAAATTTATTGTGCTCTATATGAGGGAACACAGATGAACATTATGACATAAAGTACTTGAGAAACCCTAGGAAGACCTGCTATGGTTCCTTCACTAGGAAAAATATGATCGTTTAAAGGAAAAATGGTAACCCTATGTGGAAGGATTACCCGGAAATATATGAGTACCCATGGAGCTTCGACAAAGGAAGAATTCAAAGTTATTAAATTTATTTAGGACTATGCCCCATTTGTAGCTTTGTTAGGCAAGATCTGGATTAAAAAATGCCAGATCTAAAGAAAAGAAGAAAAGGAAGCCCTAGAATAAAAGAAGCAAGAACTCATGGAATTTATGACTAGAAAAATCACCTACTTTATGGAAGAACAAGAGAATAGATCTAAGCTATTAAACACAAGGGACTTGGATGTTAAAGCTATAAGCGCATTAGAGGAACCACAGAAGACCGAAATACCTAATCCATATGATGAAGGTGCATTACCCTTGGATCTGAAGAAAGAATCTCAGCATCGGGAAGTGACTATGTCGAGAGAGGATAAGGATCATAATGAAAAAAGGATGATCGAGATGAAGCTCACTCGGAAGAAGGTTGGGAAGCTAAGTAAGAAGAGAGCCAAGAGCGAAAAGTTACAGAAGATTCCACAGGGAACTTCGCAGAAGGAAAAATCATAGGAATTGAGCTTCACCGGGATACCAGAACAATGACATATGGAACTTCACCGTGGCGAAGAAATATAGTCGTTGGACCAATAGACCCATTCGAATTCTGCCCCGAACATGCAGAGAAGAATTAAAAGATCACTACCATACCATTGGACTACGCCATAAGGAATGGATCAATGTTCATGAAAGCTTCATACCCGTTGCAAGAAGACCATTGACGAATTTCCTATTTAGCTCATCGCATCATGCCCGAAGAACACTTTTGCCAACTGAGAAATTGAATCTCGCAGAACTAGTGATTGTCTACAGTGATCATTGTAAGCAAATTGTTCATCCTAGTGCAACATTTTGAGATCATCATGATTCTGAATATTTTTCCCGAGTGCGTATGTCTAACGACCTCACTGAACTTGAGGAATGCATCACAGAGGTCCTTATTGAGTTAATAACTAAGAGAACCATGTTAGAAAGAAGAATGTCCACTGGAGTCCAAGAATCGTCGATGGGAAGAGTGAAAGCCTCCCTGTCGACTACTCGAGTAGGAATATCTTGAGTCGGTGCAGAAAGAAGAACTAAGCATACGGACGACATAGCCAACGCGAAGTTAGTGCCATTCATCCTACCATATTAAATACCCCTTCTAAGCAGTGATATTAACAAGGACAGTGTCCCTAGATACTTTGAATACACCCTAGTCACTGCATACCTATTGAAAGGAGTGCACACCTACCGCACAAATCAAGACAAGGTTATAGCGTTGAAGTTTTGTGACTTCAACCTAGGGGACCATAAAGATTACAACATGATCGCCCTGTATAATTACTTGAAGAGAAATAAGGGCAAGAATCCAAAGCTCATCCCTTGGCAATGGACGATGAACTTCACGAAGTCTACTTTGCTCGACGTCATGGAAGTACCACACTTCGACAGACACCAGGAGGTGAATGCTTGTGTAAAAATACTACTAGAAAGTTACCACGAAGGATACCTCTGGTTAGATCATCGCATAACTGTTGATCTAGCACTGATTAATAGGACCATCGGGCTTAGCATGCAGGGCCATGATCCCCATGAGTACTATCCTGGAAAGACCGCAGACCGTGCTCTTGCGCAGAAGATCAAAGAAGCCTATGGCGATGTTGAGAAAGGCACGAGAGGCTACAAGGTAGCTTCCATTGAAAGCGACACAGTGCACCTCGCATGCCAACTGATCGTAGGGAAGTTGGTATGAAAGAATCAACCAACACAAGTATCTGGCTTTGTAGTTTACCTCACAAGAAAGTGCGCCGAGGGACTACAAATGAAAAGGGCGAAGTACCTGGTGAATCAATTGGAGATTGACTGCAGAGAATCCCATGATCAAGGGCATGAATTCCATTTTAGTTGGCTCCTGATACTGATCGCTTTTTTTTCATGGGAGTTACTGGAAGGCGCAACCTTCCTGGACCTAGAGCCCTTTCAGCCACTAGCCACGAAGTTCAGTACATTATGGTACTCAAACAACATGAGCAAGCAATGGCAATCAAATGTCATTTTGCACATGTACTATAAATAATTGAAAGCATCCATAAGGACCGAACCACACATAAGCCCGAACACTTTACAGAGATTCTGACCTCTAATAAAGTTCAATGTGGACCACCACTTTATATACCTAACCCCATGCGCTGATGAGCACCATGAACAAATTCAGTTCTACTATAAGCTGACAGAAGAAGACCTAGAAGAGATCACCAACTAATCGTCGACACACCTCCTTGTTCTAGCAGACCCCGTAGAAATGTCTGACATCGACAGCCCCAGAACTACGCAGGATACACCTAGGCCCAGTAAGACAAAGAAAGAAAAATCGACGAAGAAGACTGAAGAAGTCCAGGATGTTGATAGGCTATCTATAAGGTCAGCTTCCATTACACTAGATGAAGCAGGTGATGATGAAGAAGGTACAGAAAGCTAGAGAGTCAAACTACCACTACATCGGGATGAAGAAGGCTCATCGAAGTAAAGGAAGGTCTCGCCTCTGAAATCTTCCTCCAGAAAGAAACCAATAACTATTGTAACTAAGATGCGAACTGCCCTCACGTTGGATGATTTTGACTTCATTATTGTAGCAGCCAATGATGCTTCAAAGGAAATTATAGAGAAGTAGGAGGCAAAGTAGGAATAAATGTATAGCCAGATTAAGATCGCACTCCAGGTATTACAACAAGCACTTCAGTCTAGTCAAGCAACCTCTACTGCACCTCTGCCAGAAGGAGCAACAGATGTGGGAGATGAATCAGTTCAGCTCTGCAATATTGTTGATACAGTCAAAGTATGCCTTCGACGTGCTCAGGAAGAAAAAGCACAGGCCACTGAGGCCCTAAAGAAAGCACAAAAGGAACTTAATTAACAACATCGAACCACGCAACAAGAGAAGAATGCTTTCCAAGAAAAATTTTAAGAAGACATGGTGAAGATCCAAAAAGAGAAAGAGCAGTTGCTTGCAAAGAAGATAGGAATTGAAGAAGCAGTCAACAAATCATTTCGCTATGTGACCAGCTTAGAGCATAAGGCCGAAGAGCCCATAGAGCACCAAGTGACGAAGCTGGCTGAAGTTATTAAACAACTTCAACAAAGGGTTGTGGAATTAGAGCTTTAGACCATACCACAGACTCCACAAGAAGTGCATGACCAGTGAGAATTGAATGCTCAAAACATAGTCGAGAGGATTAAAACACTTGCTAGAGAATGTAAACAACTAAGCAGTAGAAGCACACAGATATATGAAAAAATATCTGAAGACCCAAAGTTGAAGAAGTTAGAGTCCCAACTCCAAGAATAAAAGCAGCAAGCCGATATAGTACAGGTGTAGCTCAAGCTCCTGCTACCCATCGAGAGGATAAAAATATCCCAGGAACAGTGCACTGCCTAACAACTCATTCTTACCACATAGAACAGAGTGATGGAATTCACCCAAAAACTCCAGCGGAGCCAGGAGGTGGTATACCTATTGTTTGAAGAAATTTAAGGCTAAGGAACACTACTCGAATAAGTAGTTTCTACAGTCGAGCAACAACTCAAAGGACCTATCAACAAAGTGGTTGTTCAGGAGTTTGTTGAGAAGGAAGCAGTAGCACAGAGACAAGTCGAAGTAGCTCGAGCCAAGCTAAATACCTTTGAGGCAGAGTTACCCAAACTTGAATGACTTGGGATGAGTCACATGTGATTGTTGGGGTCTTATTGGCCCTTGACCAAGTTTTGAGGAACACTTGGTCATATTTGACTGGTTTTGGGACTTCGACAACTTGTCAAAGATGGAGTGCAATGTGAAGCAGAAATCATGGAAGCTAGACCCATTTTTGGGTCCTTTTAGGGTTTTGGGTTAATGTAATGGGGAAGGGATGTCAGCCCGTGGGTTCACCCACACCTAGGCCCACTTTTGTAATGTATAAATAGATAGGAAATGTAAGAAATAGTAGAAGTTGTTTCTTATTGCACTTGGTGATTTCTTAGTGTAAGTTGGCTAAAGTGCTAAGAGTTGGATCTGTGTGATCAAGTATTGTAAGGCTTTGTGCATTTTGTGTAAGACTTACAAAGCTGAATGCAAGTCCCTATGAGAGACTGTAGAAGGCTTTGTGTTGTAAGGCAAGGAAGAAGGATCTAGCAAGCTACGCAGAACTTCTATCATGTGTGCAGTAAGATTTGGATGCTTTGTGTTGTAACTGATTGAAGACATTAATAAAGAATAAGACTTTGTGGGTGTAGCCCCAGGGTGGGGGTGAACCACGATAACTGTGTGTGTTGTGCTTTGTGCCTCGACTTGATGTGCTTCTATCTTCCTTTTCTATGTTCTTTAATGTGTTTAGATAGATATATTTATGCTTTGTTCTTATGAGATATGAATGAATGCTAGCTCTGATATGTATGAATATTCTTAGTACTGATCTATAGGATCTGATCTATTTACTGTTACTAAGTGTTGAAATATCTTAGATCTAAGTAAATGTTGCAATGCTTTGTTTTATCTGCAAAGTATAATAAGAATGAATATTGATGAAGATTAACTGTTAAGTGCTATGTTAAGTGTTAGAATCATAGGTTTGTGTCCCAGCTAAGGTTACAAACATCTAAGTCCTGCAACCACCCCTGCCTCTACCTCGGGTGAGACTTCATCTGCTTCGCAGGTGCTACCGAAAGGGCCTATAGTTAGGGTTTTGTTGGTGCACTATTGTATCATTGAACCCTGGGTCTTCCCCTGTGCCAACAATTAGTGTCAAACATAAGACAAGCAAATCTAAATATTGAAGATAAATTAATTAAGACAACGAAGATTTCCCACACGGGTTTAGCACTTAGCTTGAGGTTGGCATGGATGCACTTCCATTCAGTGTCATTGAAGCGATCCATCGACATGCCGAAGGGGTGGAGTGAGATTTGAAATGGATGATGGGTACCCTCGCAGTGAAACATGGGTCAGATCATTAGATGTGTAACAAAAAAAAACCCAATTGATTGCACAATTGTAAAATAGATCAGACATTACTCAATATGTAAAATACTATCTAAGAAGAACAATCAATAACCCAAAGTATATTGATTCTCTACAGAATTTTCAGTCGGATCATAGAGAGGGCTCTGAAATACTGTCCTCGTGAGTAACGAAACAACCATGGATTTATTACAAAGCAAAATGCAATCAAGAGGAGAGTATCAAATACTTGGGATTTCCTCTTTACGAAGTGAAATTTTGACAAGTTAATTTAAGAATTTCAGAATGATAAATTTGCATAAGGTAGAGTGTATCCCACATATGCATTAATTTTTCCCAGCTCATAAACTACAGACAAAGTTACGTTATACCAAAATGAGTCTTCTTAAATTTACAAATTGTTGATAAAAACAGAGTTCAAATAAGTTATCCACATCGTTATTTTTGTTTAAATGCACAGAACCTAAGGCAAATATTATATAAACCCACTGGAAGTATAACTCAATCGTAACTAAGGGTATGTTCGAACAATTATCTTACAACCTAAATATTCACATTATAATGACATGGACCACAAATAAGAAAGTTATAGGCCAGATGTCGAAAGTGCATTCGAGACAAAACAACTCCTTGTACACACGGTGGATAATCTTACTAATTTTGTTGTTCTCTTTTGAAAACGAAAGTGAGTCACGACAAACACCGAGTGGTATATTCAAAGAATCAAGAGATTTGAATTCAAAAGATTTAAATAGAGGCACAAGGGTGCTACATAATTTCCATACCTATTATTTAAAAAAAAACTCAAAGGAACGAAACCATAAACTTATACCGCATAGGGGAAAGTGCCTTTCACATAGAAGAAAACCTAGTTCCTAACTAGGATTTAAAACCCAAGAAAATACATGAAGCATACATGAAAACAATGAAACAAGCAAGGAGTTATGCCAAATCAACAAGATCCCTGAAAAGCTCAGGAAAAACATATGCATCTATAATAGGTTGTGTAACCACAAATAACCCAAAACGAGCAACCAAAGATACAGTAATTCTGACATTTCATTTATGATCGAAATAGTAGGGTGGACATCCTCCCTCCACTGAATTTTTATTCTATAGTTTGGAACTTCCTATGGGAGAATTCACAAATAAATGTCTGTCATAGAGTATAAGGGTTTTATAAAAACTGATACAGAGGTTTAAGGGTGGAGCCATGATAAAACCCTAAGCATTGTTGATTATAATAACAACTTTTAAAATGTTATATCAGACCACGAAATTTAGGCCAGTAGCAATAATAGGAATTTTGAAGGTGATTGGTGCACATAGTAACCTTTTAGTAACACATAGAGTTCAGATAACAATGACCGAAAGGTTCTTACCTCACATAAGGTGGTGTCTAACTGGAGAGGTTCTCCTAATTTTCTTTCCATCTAGAGCGATCCCAACTTCACGAATTTTGTCCATTCCACCGAGATGAACAACAACAAGGTTAACATTGCAACGTTTTTCAAATACACAAATCCAAGAGAGAAGACTGAACAATAACTTTATAAAACCCTTCGTCGAAAATTTTAATGGTGGTAGTTACAAACTGTACCTAGGCCATGTGAATAATGCAAGGTGGAAGAGACACAATGGGCATGGAGGTCGAGCGATGGCCCAAAGGTGTACACTATAGGATATCATAAATGTCACATGTAGGGTTATTTAAGTCAAGACAGTGTTACCTCTGTAGTTTCCTTATCAAATTTTATGGTGAAGTGCGATGACAGTCCATTTAGGGTTACAGTTTCATTTTCTTGTTTGTCTGGTCATGGTTTGACTCTTACCTATCGGATTCATTAGCCTTATGCCAAAGTTGGTTATCATGGCGTCATTAAACGACAAGAAACGAATACTTTGCGCCAACTATTAGCCATAACCACCCTGAGTATTAAAGCCTATGTGCACTCGTATCATATTAGTAATAGATATGAGAAATAGAGACACTTTCACCTATGACCGATGGTGTGAACGATACCTTTATCCTAAGGGTTGTTAAAAAATTTATATATCTATTCCATAGTATGCCCTATGGTTTTCACGAGTAGAATGGGAGTTCTAAGGTGTATATAATTGTTTGCACGAGTAGAATGGAAGTTCCAAAGTGGATATGATTGTTAGTTATTAGGTTACTCTTTCTCCCTTTTGTTGAGGATAGGATCTAGTTAGTCATATATAAATATCTATCTATCTATCTATCTATCTATCTATATATATATATATATAACTTGCACCTGTGTCAAGAAATGGTAAGTGTAAGTTGTGGAAGACAAAATAAGCAATAGGACTATTCTGTAGTATAGTTAATGCATGCCTGAAAGGTTTTGAAGATGAATGATCAACTCTAATGACCTTAATTAATTTTTTTTTAATTTGGTAAATTTGGAGTACATTACACATGACATCCTCATGATCCCAAATAATGTCTTCCCAAATAGTGTCTTGAGGACCATAACAGGTCCACTGAACCTTTACCAGTCCTATGGTTTGATTTTTAATCACCTTGACCTTCATGTTCAATATTCTCACTCACTAGATGCGAAAGTCTCATTCTGGCTCCACCTGAATCAAATTCCAATCAATGACATGGTTAGGATCATGCATATACTTTTTTAGAAAATATACATGAAACAAATTATGCACATTCATCAGAGAAGGAAATGCAAGAATGTATGCAATTGACCCTATTCTTTTCAATATCTAAAATTGACTACAAAATCTAGCTACTAGTTTGGTACAACTTCCCAACTTCAATGAACTTTTCTTGCACTTGAATTTCAAAAAAACATGATCTCCCACTTTAAATTATCTATCTTTCATGTTCTTATCTACATAAATCATCTTCCTATCTTGTGCTATTTTCAAATTCCTCTTAATTTTAACCATTTATTCTTTCATATCATTGAGCAATTCTGGCCCTAGTACTAGTCTGTATGTTGGGTTGTCCCAACTCATTGGAGTATTTCATTTTCTACAATACAAATCTTAAAATGGGGTCATCTTCAATGAAGATTCGTACTCATTACTGTAGGAAAACTCAACCAAATGCAAGTAATCTTCACACTAAGATAGTTTATCCATCACATATGAACTTAACATGTCTTCAATCACTTAGTTGATTCTCTCTATTTGTACATCTGTGGATGGTATCTTATGATAAAAAAAAATTTGTACACAATCCCTTAAATAATCCTCTACAAAAGTTTGAATTAAACTTTGTCTCTTTAGGTGAAACAATTTCCTTACGTATTCCTTGCAACCCAACAATTTCTTTCATGCAAATTTATGCAATGTTAGTTGTTGCATGAGTCATTTTCACTCTAATAAAATGAGAAACTTTTATAAATCTATCCACCACTACCATTATTGAATCATGTTTCCTTGTTGTCATGGGAGATTTAGTAATTAATGTTGGATCATATTGTCATTGATGCCAATGGTTTGATTATTTGGGATATTGTTGGATCATACTTCATTGATGCAAATGGTTTGGTTTGATTGATGTCATTGATTGATGTCAAGGTTGATTGATGATTGATGAACAATGTATATGCATTGATGAGAATGATAGATGTCCAAGTGGAAACCAATTGATAAAGATGGATCATTGATATGATGCCCTTGATGAAAATGATAGATGTCCAAGTGGAAACCAATTGATAAAGATGGATCATTGATATGATGCCCTTGATGAGAATGATAGATGTCCAAGTGGAAACCAATTGATAAACATGGATCATTGATATGATGCCATTGATGAGAATGATAGATGTCCAAGTGGAAACCAATTGATAAAGATGGATCATTGATATGATGCATTGATGAAGATGGATAAATGAGTTGTCATTGATACATGATGCATAGTTGGTATTAGAGTAGGCCTTCACTACAAGCCTTAAAAAGCTTGAAGGAGATCCATAGACACACAAATGGATGATGAAGTTCCAATCCTTAATGAGGAAAACTATTCTACTTGGAGAATAGAGATGAGAGTGTATTTTAAGACAATGGGAGCAACTATTTAAAAGGCAACCATCGGTGGATATGTTCCGTTGAAGAACAAGTCAAAGTTTGCATCTCAAAGGGAAGGAAAGAAGAATGATGCATTGGCTCTCAAAACCATTCTTAGTGGACTCTCAAGCCCTATCAAAGAGAGCATGGGACAATGACCTTCCTCCAAGGATCTATGGCTAAAGCTAGAGGAGACATATCAAAGCAAGGAAGAGAGAATAAATTGAAGAGCACTCCATCAAGATCATCAAAGGTAAAGAATCATCAAAAACTCTTGAATGCATTATTTCTAAATGTGATTTTGAAAACATTTCTAGTGAAGATAAAGAATCAAGTGATGATAGCATAAAGGAAGATCTTGAAGATGAAGGCAAATAATTATGTGTTGATGTTGGTGAAAAGGAAGAAAGTTAAGATACTTCAAATGAAGGTAAAGAACACTCAAAAACCCTTGATTGCAATGATGATGATGAATTTTTGTCTACAAGTGAAGAAGAAGATGTAGAAATAGTTTGTGTAAAGTTTGATGGTATTTATCAC
>ML851601.1:23815-42909 GCA_009831015.1 Picea engelmannii
ATATTTAAGGACACACCAGGTCATGGCGTCCAACAGCTCCTGCTTGGAACGTCAATTGCAATGCCTTTCACAGCCCCTCTTATGTCCAATTCTCTCTCTTCTTTTGCTTCAATTCCACTGATTTTATTGCCCGCCTCAGCATTTGGAGGAAGTGGATACTACGTTTAGTCCTCGTTTCTCGATTTTAGGTCTTTACTTTGCTTTTATTAGAAACTTCACATATTGTGTTTTTCTTTTAATCAGATTGTTGTATCAGATTTTCTCAATGGATTCCTTCTCATTTTAACTAGAATTCTATTAAAATCCCAATCTCTATATACTCCCGTAGCATTTCTATTAATTGCGTCTTTGGGTTGTTTCTGGAATTGTATGTAGTCTCAAAGGATAATTTGTCACTGGTGTTTATCTAGGATTATATTGAGCTCGGTCCCTTCTATCTTTTGTCCTAGATCGTTTGATAGGTTGGTTGTTTATTGTTTCTACACATAATCTAAGTTATGTGTTTTCACACAGAATCTATGTTGGCCATTCGGTTTGTTACAAGTTACTGTTGTTGATACCAAGTGCAGCATTCTCTGTAGAAAACGGAGATCAATCGGGGTTCGGGATTCGACTATTACAAATCCAAACACTAACAATCAAACACAACGTCAAAACGCAAAATGCATATAAGTTTTGGGCCCACCAATTTGGGTTTGGGGGTTCGGCATTTATAAACGCTCGATGTAGAAAACAAAATGCAACGTTGATTGCTGAATCACGAAATGCGATTAAGCTGTGAGCCCAACAATTTCGGGTTTCGGCCTTTGGAATAACAAAAGAACTCCACACACTTTGAACAAGTAAACTCCGAATGCCGAAAATGAAAAACATGAACAGAGTTTACAAACTCAATAAAATATATATGGAGAAAATACTTCTGAATGCATAATAACCAATTCGATTCAAAAAAAAAATGTTTCCAAAAAAATCTTATGAATTACAATCCGTTTCAGATACTTATACAAAATGAAAAATTGCCCTTTGATCTATGAAAGAATTCGATTAAGGTAGTGAAGGTGTCGCGTGGCCTGCAAAGGTTAAGGCGGCCACCATTTAAGCAATGTAAGAAAAAATTAGTGATCGGTGCTTAAACCTCGAGTCTTGAAGGGTCAAGATGGCCACTAATGTGCTATTCATAGAGGGGGTGAAAGGATTACATCCTGACATACTCCCTCTTAATCATTTCAGAGCGAAAACAAACTAAAAATGTGTAAAACAAAATTGGTGTAAACAATGCATTACAGTTTGCACACCCTAAAATTTCTTCTATGGATTTTAAACAATTMATTTCCCAAAGGCTTCGTAAATATGTTTGCAAATTGTTCTTTAGATTTGCAGAACTGGACATAAATCTCTTTACCAGCTCTCGAATGAAATGATACCTTGTATCAATGTGCTTACTTTGTTTGTGAAATACGCGATTCTTTGAMAGTGCAATGACAGATTTATTGTCACAGACAATTTGGGTTGCATCATTCTRGTCATGCAACAATTCATTCAATACCCTTCTCATCCACACAGCTTGACATGCAGCTGCAGTTGTTGTAACATACTCTGCCTCAATAGAGGATAGAGTCACAATGGGTTGTTTCTTTGATGCCCATGCCACTACTCTAGATCCAAGACTTAACACATAACCTCATGTTCTCTTCCTATCATCAATGGAACTTGCAAAATCACTATCAATATATCCAATCAACTTAAAGTTTAAAATTGACGTGCATTGGATACCAAAGTCAGTTGTTCCAACAACATATATCAGGATCCTCTTTCCTGCTTGTCAATCAGTACTCTTCGGAGTCTCCATGAATCTCGAAATCAAATTGACAGCAAAAATAATGTCAGGTTTGGTTGTTGTTAAGCACATAAGGCTTCCAACCAGCCTCTTATACATATTTGGATCAACATATGATCCCTCATCATACTTGCTAAGTTTAATACCAATTACCATAGGTGTTGCAGCTAGTTTACAATTCAACATTCTAAACCTTTTCAATACTTCATTTGCATAGTTAGTTTGACAAATGAAAATGCCATCATTAGATTGATCCACTTCAACTCCAAGAAAATAGTTCATCAATCCTAAATCAGTCATCTCAAACTTTGTTTTCATGGCATTTTTAAAATCATCTACAGATAGATCTCGAGTAAAAATCAAGTCATCAACATACAAACAGACAATCAAAATTTTGCCTTTCTCGTTTACCTTTGTATACAGAGTTGGTTCACTTAGACTTCTGTTGAATCCAACACTGATTAGGTATTCATCAATCCTGCTATACCAAACTCTGGATGCCTACTTCAATCCATATAAGACTTTCCTCAACTTGTAAACTTTATCTCTATACTTATCAATCTTATAACCTGGAGGTTGTCTTACTTAAACCTTTTCTTCCAAATATCCATTTAAGAATGCAGACTTAACGTCCATCTGATGCATGATCCATCTATTCTAAGCTGCAATAGCTAAGACCATTTTCACAGTGTCAATTCTTGCTACAGGATCAAATGTTTCATTGTAATCAATGTCGGGTTGCTGACTAAACCCCTAAGCTACAAGTCTTTCCTTGTACTGTTCGACTTCACCATCTGCATTAAACTTAGTCTTATAAACCCACTTAACACCAATACTGTTCTTACCTTTAAGTAAATCTACAATATCCCAAGTGTTATTTCTTTTAATGGAATCAATCTCTTCATCCATTGCTTTTATCGAGACATCGTCTTCAGCAGCTTCATAAAAAATTATAGGATCACATGTCATTAATGCAAAATTTGAAATGTGATCTACTTCTTCATTCTAATCATACAATTCTCTTAAACTTCTAGTATTCTTTCCTTTAAATCTATTTCTTAATGAGTCCAAAGTGGGATTTGATTCACTACTTATCTGTGAATTTGATTGATGCCCACCATGTCCAGATGGCTCACCACGCTCACGAGTTCTGGGCGTTTTAAATTGAGATGGGATGAAATCTGGTGCTTTCCTTGTTGGACTTCTTGTTGTAGGTGTATGTGCATGTGGAACCATCTGTCCATATCCTTCAGACTTCTCGGCTCCATCATCATCTTCATGGGGTAATACATCTCCCTCTAAAATTGATTTGTCAATACTTCCATCTGAGGATTCATCTTCTTTAAATTGAACATATCTGTTGATTACATATTTCTGGGTGATGGGATTGTAGAGTTTATATGCCCTAGACTCTTCACTGTATCCAACAAAGATACATTTCTTGCTTCTGTCATCCAACTTCCTCCTCATTTCTGTAGGTACATGCGCAAATGCAACACATCCAAAAATTCTGAAATGAGAAACACTGTAAGGCTTACCATCCCAGGCTTCTGAGGTACACGATCCCTCACGGTCTTGGTCAGACTTCTATTCAATATAAAAACAGAGCAAAGAACCGCATCTCCCCAATATTCATTTGAAATATGCTTTTCTTTCAACATGCTTCGAGCCATGTCCATGATGGTTTGATTCTTCCTTTCGGCCACTCCATTCTGCTGTGGAGTATATTGATTAGTAAATTGTCTTTTAATTCCATGAAAAACACAAAATTGAATGAATTCATTTAATTTAGACTCACCTCCTTTGTCAGACCTCAAGATCTTAATGGTTCGACCGCTTTCATTCTCAACCATAGACTAAAAACATCAAAGGATTTAGATTTTTTCTTCAACAAATACAACCAAGTCTTCCTACTGAAATCATCAATAAAAGTCATGAAATAAACACAACCATTCAAATAAGGTGTTTGCATAGGTCCACACAAGTCCGTGTGGACAGTTTCCAATGGAGCTTTTGATCTGTAGGAAACCCCTGAAACAAACTTCTCTCTGTGGTGCTTCCAAATTATACAACTCTGACAAGAGCTTGCAGGTTGTTGAATACATTCCAACCCCTTTACCATTTGCTTCTTTTGTAACAAATCTAAGCCACCAAAATGTAAATGACCATATCTCAAATGCCATATCCAAGATTCATCTAAACTTCCAGTTTTATAAGCATTCAAAGAACCACTTAAATTATTTCTCATAACAAGTGGAAACATTCTATTCTTGGTCATCTCAACTCTTCCAATCAACTACCTGCTGGGTAATTTATCATATATTGTGAATACCTTGTTCCTGAAGAATACTCTGTACTTTTTCTCCAACAACTGTCCAACACTAATAAGACTGCATATTAAACCAGACACAAAATAAACATCATCAATATTTCTTTTATTATTATTCTTAGTGTAGACTCGAACTACACCTTTACCATTAACTATAACCTTACAGTCATTCCATAATTTTACTTTAGACTGAATACTAGTATCAATAGAAGAAAATAAATCCTTATTACCATTCATGTGGTTACTGCAACCACTATCCAAAAACCAAATATCATTCGCACTTTCCTAAGTGACATTACAAGTCAAGAACATAGGATTTTGATTATACTCAGACTCATTTGTAATATATGCAGACTATTTCCAGCATCTTCTTGTTTCTTCCAACATTTGTTAGCAAAATTCCCAAACTTCTTACAATAATAACATTGTACTTTGGATTTATCATACCTCTGATTTTCTTGCTGTCAGGGTTTACTACATCTCCCTCTTAAATTAGGAGGGTTCTGTTGGAACTTCTCCTTAGACACTGATTCAATTATTATCTACAAGACCTCTACATTTGCATGAAATGAAATGTAGTTTTGAGTGTGATCTTCAATTTGTTTACTCATACTTTTCCCATTACACCTATGCATGTGCCCACTAGGTCGATCCCCTTACCAACGTGTTTTTTCGACATCACGACAGTCAGTTACAACGTGTTTTTTCGACATCACGATGGTCACTTGAAACATTTAGTTGTTTCCCGTTGTAACTCATATGTAACCAAGCGCTCAAGTACCACTCAATCTGATGTAAACCCTAATTTTAATAATTTTTTTAATAAAAGATATAAATATAAACCAAGCCCTCAAGTAACACACAATCTATGTAAAACCTAATTTTTATAGTTTTATCCTAATTTAATATAAACCAATTGTTATAACTTTATCTTAGTTTTAATAAAAGATATCAATATAAACCAAGCGCTTAATTACCACACAATCTATGTAAAACCTAAAAATAAGCGCTCAAGTACCACACAATCTATGTAAAACCTAATTTTTATAATTTTTTATAATAAATAATTATGATAAGATAATTTAAAATTATATTGATTAAATATTTTTAATAATTAAGATAAGATAGTTTAAAATCATACTCAATCAAGTATTTATAGTTATTAATTTTTTCTAACTGTTTATTTTTTAAATTTATATTTTGATATAACATTAAATAATTTATATATAGAACTTTAAAACCATATTGCACCAAATTTAAGGGATTACATTAACATTGTGAGTTTGTTGTAAGTTATCAAAATAGAGGTGATGGATGTTTAGAAGTTTATTAGTTTATTATAAGTTATAAAAATAGAGGCCATGGATGTTTAGAAGCTCATGAAAGAATATTTTTTTAATGTTTACGGACACCACCCATCATGGTATCAACATCAATGGATTCATAGGTTGAATTGCATAACATGACATCCAAAACACATTAACAATAGAATAATAGCATAAAACACTCAAACACCAACTCCAAGGTAGCTTGGAACTCTTTCCACCATCACATTCATCATTAAGATTTTAGTGAAAACTGGTGCAATGGAATTGCTTGAAACATCTACATTTATCCATGAATGAATGAAGGTGATCTATATTTATCCATGGTTGTCCTTTCATCTAGATATGTGTGTAGGCCCAAACTTATCATATATTCAAGGAAAAATTGAAGAAAAATTGCATGTCGTGAGGAGTTAGTCATGTAAACAAGGTTTACCCTTGATAAACTTTCACATGGAACATACACTTCCACACATTATAAATAAGCACTTGAAGTGGGATCCATATTGCTCATTTTGTTCTTCAGTGCCACTTATTCTAATATATCATGATAGGTGTGTCCCCTGTAGCGTCCTTATATGAAAACCATTCACATTGTTTCAATGCACAACTTTTATATCTCAACAACTTTCCAAGGCTCGCACATAGATTGAATTGTTATTTGTTTGTTTTCATAATCAATAAACCTTCTATATCTTCCATCGATGGTCCATACCCTAGTCACACCACTTGAGATATATGTTATCATTTTAGAAACACATGTCATTGATGTTAGAGACAGCATTGTTATTTCATGATGGCCATTGGCTCCCTTGGATCACTTGTGATGCTAATGAAGTATCTCGCAGTTTTTGATGTGCATCATGAGATTCAAAATTATTACATTGATACAAGATGCCACTCATACATCTAGAAAATGTGATTAGTTCACTCTATGAGCTAAATTTCCCCGAGGATTATGAATTACAAATGATGTAGCGATTTTTTTTTTATAGTGTGTTGAAGAAAAGAATAAATATTAGTACAAAGAAGTGTTTAAATGATGTAAATGTGGATTGAAGTATGCCTCTTAATGAAACTTTTGAAAGACAATTTTTTTTTATTATAAGTATCATCATTCCCCTTGTTTTTTCAATAATATCAATACTCCATTCATCTCCCTCCATTAAATGATGCAACAACCATTCTCGTGTCACCCTAGTTGTATTATACATAAGGAGGTAATATGGGGTACATAGGGAGGTACCCAACGGGAATGTGGTTATGTATTATTAGTGGAGGCCATGAAATGTAAGGTGGACCAGGTCCACTATATTATTAAATAAGACCCATGTAATAGTGTGAACAAAATAAAGGTGAGAAGGACAAACACCATTCAATGTAATGTGGAATAGGTCTACTATATTATTAAATAAGGTCCATGTAAGAGTGTGAACACATTAAAAGTGAGAAGGAATTTTAGAAGGTTCTATCTACTGGAATATTCTTTCTCTATAATGTTTGTAGGAGATAGAGAGAATGTTATATAAATAAGTGGAAGTAATATATTGAAACATAGTGAAAAATATTGTTATTGTAGAAAGAAAGGATTGCTTCAGGAGTGTTATCCTTCCGTAAGGATTAATATATGGTGTTACCCTACCTTAAGGGTTTTGACTATTTCTTGTGTTCAATATTTTGTTGAATGGTTCGGTGTATTCTTGGTGAGATTAAGGGTTATTATTGAAGTTATATTTGCAAATCTATTTAGGAACTTAGCAATTGGTATCATATAATTTTTCTTGGCTAAAGAAGGGAATAAATTTTTGGTTCATTTTGCATATTTTTTAAAAGGGAAAAAAGGGGTGGCACACTTCAGACTCAACTATGAAACTTTCTACTCAGAATTTTCAAAAAATAATTGGATATTTCAATTCCTCCTGGAAAAATACCCAATTTAAAAAAAACATTGATCGAAAGAAAGTCGAGGAAGTGAAGTTATCAACATTTTAATTTTGGTAATTTTTTAGGGTTTTTTCAGAAAACGCCGCCCAATTTGCAAAGTAAGTTATAAACCCTAGTTTTTTGTTAAAGTTTTCTTCCAAGAAAAAATGTGTTTTATAGGGAACACTAATGACACTATTATTGAAGACTATATAAAATGGATGAAGTATACATATCCAATATTTTGGTTCTTAGATATATGTAATAATTTAAAGATTGATGCTCACATTTGGTGGAAATCTCTTAAATATAGAGAGATGATGGAACTCTTCAATAAATAATTTGAAAAAGTATTGCTAGATAGGTGGTTTCATGTTAAACAAAAGGATACAGAGAGAACCAAGGGTTTCTTTTCATTTGGGAACTCTATATTATATGTTCATGGATGCATTCAACAAGAAAATATTATGTTTTCTATTAAACCTAACTGCCAACAATTTTGTAGATCAGTGTTTAGTTTGTTAATAGATTGCAAGTTACTACAAAGAATATCCAAATAAAATGGGTTGACGATCAAAGTGTTCAATTTTTTAAAGATTTGAAGTTCACTATGGATAAGTGTGTGTTGCATTCTAATTTTTGTGCCATTGATATGAATGATTTGGATGTTGTTCTTGGAGATCCTTGGATTCCAACAATTGTTACAATTAATATTAATGTGGAAAACATGTTTGTGAAACTTTAGTAAAAGAAAAAAAAAATACATTGCAGGATGTGTCTCTTAATAAGGAAGAAGGGCCCATGGGGGAAATAAAATAAGTTATTGTAGATTCTGAAGTTGAATACGAGGTAAATTCTACACAAAGACATGAAGTAAATCACCAGGAAGGAACGAGTAAAGAAGCCAATCATATCATTGAATCAAAGGAAGACCATGTTTTCGAGTTGAATAAAAAAGGATTGATTCCTATAGCTATTGTATATCTTCATCCACGCGATATAGAGAAAGAACAATCATTAAGGCAAGGATATGAGCATCAACACACTTATTATGAACCAACATGACACCAAAAATGAAACCAATGAAGAGGTGCATGGATGACTACCAAGACTACATGAGGATATGAGGATAGAGAAACAATCCCATGGCACCACATGCACGATCATGATCAAGATCAGGTTGGAAAGGCAGTAGTTGGACATCATGTTTTTCTTCCATTAGGATGGATGGACGGCCATACTTGGTACCATTTGGTAACATTTATCAGATGGTCATAATGTATGGTTTATTATCAAGTTTCGAGGATGAAACATGTGGAGGGCGGTGGAATCAAATATACCTAGGTAGGTAATATAGGGTACCTAGGGAGTTACCCAATGAGAATGTGGTTATGTATTATTAGTGGAGGCCATTCAATGTAAGGTTGAATAGGTCCACTATATTATTGAATAACGCCCATGTAATAGTGTGAACACAATAAAGGTGATAAGGTTGGAGGCCATTCAACGTAAGGTGGACTAGGTCCAATATATTATTAAATAATTCCCAGGTAATCGTTTTGACAGAATAAAGGGATGATGGATTTCTAGAAGGTTCTACCTAGTAGAATATTCCTTCTCTAGAATGTTCATAGGAGATATAGAGAATGTTATATAAAGAAGTGGAAGCAATGTATTGAAGCATAGTGATGAGTATAGTTATTGTAGAAAGAAATGATTTCTCGAGGAGGTATATCCTTCTGTGTTAGGGACCTAACCCCTCACATAAGTATAACAATATATTCCTATGTAATAAAGGTCAATATTAATAAGGCCTTGCAATAAGGTAGAATAAGTCAAATGTAAGAAGACCTAATAGAAGCTTCTGCTTCTAGAAGGATCTTCCTCTAGATGGTTCATTTGATAGACATATTTAGTATAAATAGGAGTTGAGGGTATGAGAACCCTATCTTGGATATTATTGTAATAGAGCTCTGCTCGACTGGAGGTTTCCCCCTTGAAGATGCCCGTGAACATTGCTTTCAGAATAAAAGTGCTCTCTCTGGTGTTATTTTGATATCATGTCAATGTTATTGTGGTGTTATTCTGGTTATATTGTTGTTTATATTCCATTTATAGAATTTTATTTATGTTTTGCATACTTTTTATATATGAAATATTACAAGTGGTATCAGAGCACTTTCCTTGGCAGAAATTGTGGGATAATTTTTTTTTTCAGGGTAGAGACGTATTCCAATGTATTTAAGTCATAGAGATCTGTCATTATGCACATAAAACCACGGCTGAGGGATTCATACACACATTAAATACAAGTGGTACTTAAGCGCGCATATGTTGGCCACCCTTGTAACCCCTGTTGGTACCCCTTTGAGTGGTAGTGCATCAGACAACACTTGTGTATGGATAGGCTAAAATTTCCTTAAGCCCTATTTATTGTTATAGTTCCACTAATAAAAACACTCGGGAAGATACTCTCTAGTACCTGGGTAGTTGGGTAGTACAGCTAAGGGCATGGTCTAGCCTCCTTAGTTGGTGCCCTCAGATATTGGGTTGAGTAATATTGTTGGACCCCACATGTATATCAAAGAGATATAGCAGAGGGAAAACCCTTTTCTATAGAGCCCTTGAATACCTAACCCTTAGGGACAGAAAAAATAAAATAAAAACACACAAGATCTATTGTCGTGCAACTGTGTTCGGGTTTCCAAATAACTACACATTTCTTGTTGGTTAAGCATTTGGGCATTTCATCACTGGAATATTCTTTAGACCGGAGTATAACTCCTGAGGTGTAAACTTTTGCACCATTATTTGAGACCTATTCCATTGGATTTATCTCTTCACCCTTATCACATTCATACATATCATTTTACAACAATTTTTTTGACCCCACCTGCCCCATTTCAGTTACCTCGTCATCATGGCCCATAGCCCGGCCCCATACCCGTAGCCAAGACTTTGAAGCTCGCTTCAATACCTTGCAGTCTATTTTCACAGAGACCCAACAAGAAGGGAAACAACTCAGTTCCAATGTTGCCACCATCAATACAAACATGCATTCCTCCATCGTTGCCTCAATCAAGGAGCTCAAACAAGACATGAATACCCATCTTGAATCTATTGTTTTGATGATTTGCACCAAGTGGCATATCCCTGCAGATAACCCTTTATCTGACCCACCTCTACATAATGAAGCTAAAACTTCTTATCATTCCCATAATTTTCAGCGCCATCACTTTCAATGTGACCTACGCCTTCCGCGGGTGGATGTGACCAAATTTGATGGCTCGGATCCCACTGGTTGTGTAACCCAAATGGAACATTATTTCTCTTTATATGACATTACAGATGACTTGTCCAAACTCTATTATGGTCTTCTCCATCTAGATCAAGAACGTTGGTAATGGTGGCAATGGAGATAAACTTCTCGTCAAGGGTATATTTCTTGGACACACTTTCTGGAAGAGATTTATGAATGCTTTGACACTGACACCAACCATTTAGGTCCTTTGAAAAATTTGAAACAATCTGGAATAGTGGAATACTTTATATATTCTTTTGAGCGACTGGATTTTCAGATAAAGGGCATGTGTGATGCCTTTTTCCAAGAATGTTTTATCAATGGCCTCAAGGATGAGATTTGTGCCCATGTCCTAATGGCTCAACCTTAGAGTTGAGTGGAGGCTACTAAAAGAGTTAAATAAGAACAAGAGGTTGTATCTTCTCAAAACCAAAAACACTCCTTTATTCCTCTCACTAAACCAGTAAATCAAACTACTTTGTTTGCTCCACTAAAGATCCACAAATTGACCAGGGCTGAAATTGTTGAATGTCAACTCAAAGGCCTTTGTTATAATTATGATGAAATTTTTTTTTCGGGCCACAAGTGTAAGGAACAAAATTTTTTTATGGCCATATTGGAGGATATTTTGGAAGAGCATGTTGAAACTCCCCTTGTGTCTGAGTCACTTGAAACCACTGACATAACCCCTCCCCCAGAACTTCGTGAAGTAGTACCGGTCATTTCCCTAAATTCTCTCACTGGCTTCTCTTCTCCCCAAACCCTCAGGCTAATTGGTTACATCAAGCATAGAAAGGTCATCATTCTTGTTGATAGTGGAAGAACCCATAATTTTATTCATCTCCGCATTTCCCAATAAACACATTTCTATATCCATGCAGTCAATAATTTCCAAATCATGATTGCCAATGTTGGCTCCATGAAATCTGGAGGGTGTTGTGAAAATGTGCATCTCCAAATTGGTGACTACCACCTGAAATCCCATATATTTTCTAACGACATGGGAGGTTGTGACATTGTGTTGGGTGCATACTGGATAAGGACTTTGGGTTCGATTCTCATGGATTTTAAGGAATTAACCATGCAATTCGACCAGGATGGCCAATAATATAAGTTCTAAGGCATCACCATCAGTTCACTAGAGATCATTAGTTCCCATCACATGGAAAAGATGCTCAAAAAAGGTCATTATGGCATTATTGCCCAACTTCATGCCATACAAGAAACTGAGACACCCTCGGTGGCGCAAGACCTCCAATCCATCCTCTCTAAATATCAAGTGGTATTTTCCACTCCCCGGGAACTCCCTCCTTCCCATGGTGTTCATGATCATTACATTCCCCTTGTACCAGAAAGCCTTCCTCCCAATATCCATCCCTATTGCCACCCCTTTTCCCAAAAATGAAATTGAGAAAATGGTTCAGGAACTCCTTAACGTAGGCGTTATCCACCCTAGTACGAGCCCATACTCATCTCCTATGGTCATGGTCCTAAATAAATAAGTTTTTTTGCGCATGTTTCCTCACTTCTGATCCCTCAACAAACTTACCATTAAAGACAAATTTCCCATTCCTGTCATTGATGACCTCTTGGATGAATTGAGTGGTGCCCAGTTCTTTACTAAACTTGATCTTCATTCTAGCTACCACTAGATACGTATGAAAGAGTCAGACATTCCTAAGACTGCCTTTAGAACTCATGACGGACACTATGAGTTTTTGTTCATTCCCTTTGGCTTGTGTAATGCCCCCTGCAGCTTCCAAAGCCTCATGAATCATGTCTTATGTCCTTTTCTCCATCATTTTTTCTTAGTTTTCTTTAATGATATCCCCATCTATAGAAAAACATGGACAGACCATCTTGCTCATGTGGATCGAGTTCTCCATCTACTCTCTCAGCATCAACTTTTCTTGAAATAGTCTAAATGTTCTTTTGGCAAATTAGAAGTTGAGTACTTGAGTCATCTAGTTGGAAAGGATGGCGCCAGAGTGGATCCTAAAAAGATTGAAGCTATGCAAGAATGGCCTCACCCAAAGACTCTGAAAATATTGCGTAGATTTGTGGGCTTATTAGGTTATTATTGCAAGTTTGTTAAGAATTATGGAAAGATTGTAGCACCTCTCACTGCAGTCCTAGAAAATAACTCTTTCACTTGGACTCCAGCAGTTGCTCAACCTTTTCAAACCTTGAACATGGCCATGTGCACAACTCCAGTCATGGCCCTTCCTAATTTCACAAAGACCTTTGTCCTAGAATGTGATGCTTCAAGGAAAGTAATTGGTGTTGCCCTTATGCAAGAGGGTTGGTCTTTGGCCTTTACCAACAAATAACTATCTGAACGAAATCTGGGCAAATCAATCTATGAAAAGGAAATGTTGGTTATTCTGCATGTCGTTGATTTGTGGCACCCTTAACTATTGGGGAAATGATTCCAAATTAAGACAGACCATCAAAGCCTCAAGTATTTTTTGGAGCAACGCATTTCCTCCCTAGAGAAACAAAAATGGGTGACTAAGCTATTTGGATTTGATTATGAGATCAGTTACAAGAAAGTAAAAGATAATGTGGTTGCGGATGCACTTTCCCAAAAATTTGAAGATGAAGGATCCCTTTTTTCTCTCTCCTTCATTGTGCCAAATTGGCACCAAGCCGTTCTCCATGAATGGCTACCTGATCCCAAAAGTTTTCATCTGATAAAACAATTTTAGTCCAATTCTCCAGTTTCCCCAGGGTACTCTTGGCTCCATGATGATCTTTGATACAAAGTTCATTTGTATTTAAGTAAACAATCAAAAATTAAATCCACGGTACTTTCTGAGCTTCATGCTACACCCATAGCTCGGCACTCCGGGTTTACCAAAACCTATGACAGGTTCAAACATTTTTTTTTCTGGGATGGTATGAAACAAGACATTCATAATTTTTTTTTTTGAATTTTATGTGTGTCAATGCAACAAGGGAGAAACAGTCAAATCATCTATCACACTACAACTGCTTCCGATTCCACCTGTTATTTGGAGGGATATCTCTATGGATTTTATTATAGGCTTACCCAAATCAGGAAATAAATCAGTCATCATGGTGGTTGTTGATTGTCTTTCCAAGTATGCTCATTTATGTGCTCTTCAACACCTATTTACAACATCCACTATGGCTCAACATTTCATGCATCAGGTCTTCAAGCTTTATGACATTTCGTATTCTATTTTTTCTGATCGTGACCCAACTTTCACTAGCAATTTTTGGCAAGAACTGTTCAAGCTACAAGGCACCCAATTGCATCTTATCACAACTTATGATCCCCAGACTGATGGTCAAACTGAAGTTTTCAACAAGTGTTTGGAAACATATTTGAGGTGTTTTTCATTGGAAAATAAAAATCAGTGGGTTCAATGGTTACCCCTAGTTGAATGGTGGTACAACACTTTATACCATACAACTACCCACATGACTCCTTTTGAAGAGGTATATGGAGAAAAGCCACCTTTATTTCTCTCGTACTTACCAGGTGTCTTGAAGGTCCAGGCAGTTGACCAAATGCTTATATTTTGAGAGGCTATTCTCTGTACCCTCAAAGAGAATTTGGTTATGGCAGAGAATCGCATGAAGCAACAAGTATATCAATCTCTCTCTGAACGTCAATTTCCAGAAGGGGATCAGGTGTTTCTTCGACTGCAACCTTACAAGAAAAAATCCCTCAAGGCCGAGCATTGTCAGAAGCTGGTGCCCAAATTTTATGGTCCTTATACTGTTCTCAAGCATGTGGTACAAGTAGCCTATCAGTTAGATTTTCCCAATCATTCTAAGATACATCTTTTTTTTCATGCTTCATGCTTAAAGAAGGTGATTGGAACTAAGTGCCAAATTCAAACCAACCTTCCCGAGTTGGACGAAGAAGGATCCATTTGGCTATAGCCACAAACAATTTTGGACCAGCATGAGAGTCTCATGCATCAACGAACCATCAAGGAAGTGTTAGTCCAATGGAAAGACACAACTCCAACAGATGCCACTTGGGAAGCAACTACCATTCTGCAACAATTTCAACATCTCAAGCCTTGAGGAAAAGGTTGTTTTTATGGGGGAGGACATGTTAAGGACCTAACCCCTCACATAGGTATAAAAATATATTATGATTTAATAAAGGTCAATATTAATAAGGCCTTGCAATAAGGTAGAATAAGTCGAATGTAAGAAGAACTACTACAAGCTTCTGCATCTAAAAGGATCTTCCTCTAGATTGTTCCTTTGATAGACATATTTAGTATAAATAGGAGTTAAGGGTATGAGAACCCTAGCTTGGATATTCTTGTAATAGAGGTCTTCTTGACTGGAGGTTTCCCCCTCGAAAAGGCCCGTGAATATTTCTTTCAGAATCAAAGTGCTCTTTCTCGTGTTATTTTGATATCATTTCAGTGCTATTGTGGTGTTGTTCTAGTTATTTTGTTCTTTATATGCCATTTCTAGCATTTCATTTCTATTCTTCATACTTTTTATATTTGGAATATTATATTCCCTAAGGATTAATATATGGTGTTACCCTACCTCAAGGATTTTGACTATTTCTTGTGTTCAATATTTTGGTGAATGGTTTGGTGTATTCTTGTTGAGATTAAGGGTTCTTACTGAATTTATATTTTCATATATATTCAGGTATTGTTGCATGTGCATAAAAACCTTCCAATTTTCTTGTCTTAATGTCTCTCTAATATGAGAAATTGGGCCCCCCTCCAATTCTTCCTATCAGTACCATTTCCCTCTCTATGTCTTGAAAGTGGATAAGCCTATGTTTTTCTTTCACTCTCCCCATATTTTCATTTGGAGATTTTGTTCCAATCAACCTATCTCATTCACACTTAAACAAGTTCCCTCTTCCTACGTTGACATATAACGTATCGAAAAAAACATCCTTCTAAAACTAGTGGGTGACATAAATGTTAAGAACCAAATATTAAAATAGCATAAAAACCTGAGGATACAATTCATACCTTTTGTGTGTGGCACATCATGTAGATCAAAGAACTTGTCCATATGGAGTATCCATGTGATTGGATCCTTCCAATCAAACTTACTCATATCGATCTTAGGAAAGTGGTTGGTATTTAACAAAAAGATGGAGTTTCTCTAGCCATCATTGATCTTCCTTGTGTCCTCATCATGAATTTCATGGGATACATTGTCACTTTTAGGTGGCCTCTCTATTAGAAATATTTTGAACCCTTCCATGATATCCCCTTTTAATCCATGCATCTTAGTATCCATCATCGCTTGTAGTTTAGCTTCAGTTGAATCCATCATCCTCAATCTAATGGAAAAAATGAGATAGTGAACAAATGTCTGGAAGGCTACCTTTTTTACTTGTCTCTTATAAAAAAACACAATAGTTCAACTAGTTACCCTAGGTAGAATGGTGGTATAACAATTCATTTCATACTGCAACAAAAATGACACCATTTATGGCACTTTATGGATATCACCCACCATCCCTCACTTCTTCTCTAAAATAAAAATCTAAGGTTCAAGCAATGGAAGATCACATTGAGCATCAACAACAAGTTCTACAACTCTTAAAGGACAACCTAACCATGGCACAAAATCACATGAAACAACAAGTAGATCAACATCACAGTGAACAAAGTTTTGAAGTAGGGGATTGGGTATTTTTAAGAATACAACCATAAAAACGGATTTCCCTCAAGCAAGATAAGAAGGATAATAAATTATCATCAAAGTACTATAGCCCTAATAATGTCTTGAATAATATCAATACTATGGAATACAAATTGGAGTTGCTTGCATCTTCACAAGTACACCCAATTTTTCTTGTTTCCTGCTTAAATAAGGTTATAGGTGACAAGATCCCAGTTCAAACTATATTTCCAGAACTTGATGAGGAAGGGAAAATCATATTGGATTCTAAATCTATCACTGACACAAGAATTCACCAGCTGAGGAATAGATCAATTTCAGAGTATCTCATTAAGTGGAAGAAACTACCTACTGAAGATTCCATGTGGTAAGATGAGTCTTTTATACAAAAGCATCCATAGCTACTCAAGAATTGAGGAAACGTTTGTATGAAGGGAAAGGGCATGTTAAGCCATAAATCATGACACATTACCCCTTATTTGGGACATATTACATTAATATTTTTATTTTATTTATGTCATCTTGGGTCCATTAGTTTTAATTGTAACTCCTAGTCTCCTATATATATCATGGAGACCTTTTCATTTTGAATCATCTTGTATTTTGTGAATTCATATTTTCCCTCTCACTAATGATGAATAGGTCATTATGTCCCACCTTGATTTTGAGATTCTTCTAAACATTTGTGGTGACTGAGAGATTCATTCCTAATTAAAAAATTGGTCACTAATCACCTACCATACCGTACCTACTTCATATTACACTCATAATCGATTTTGTGGTGTCATGAGTAGATTTCATCACGCTCACCATACAGACTTGTTTAGTTTGCATTTCTTGAAAATAGTAACTAAATTTGGATTGTGAAAGTACTTTATATCATCATATAGGTTAAAAAAAACACCTTTTGGTCTTGCGTTGCCTCTGAGACACTTTAGAATAATTTTGGTCCTCCAAGCTCCTAAATAGTACTAAGCACTCTAAACGTCAATTGGTTGTTTTGGTGGATTTATAACTTTGATCTAATAATGAATTACTTCACTTTCGGTGGATGAAAAAAATTACTATATAAAATAGATAGCATTACAATCAACATAATCTAATTTGGGTGAATTTTCACGGAAAGCGACACCCAAAATTTCATTAAAACATTCCTTGAGCACAAATTTTTGGTGTCCATAAAAGTGAAGTTTTTATCCCCGAAACAAGCTAGTTGTATTATTTCTACTATTTTTATTCCAACCCAACTCCAGGAATAAAAATCCGACGCCTCCGGGCATCGAAACTGATCACCTAAGGAGTCTCATCCAAACTAGCCTCATTGGTCGTTACACAAATAAAATGCTTGAATATAACAATTAGTAGGCTTTCTGGAAGAACCTTTCCACTTTCCTCATGGCACAAAACATGGTTCCCCAATCGGAGGCCATATGAGAAAGTTATAATTGTTTGAATCATCCTCCAATAGAGTGTGCATAAGACTTAATCGTTGTCACCTCCAGACGAAAACAAAATTATAAATGCCTTAGGTAAAAGGTTTATGTTTCGAAAATTGATTTAATGTTAACGTTTCAAATGTATGATTATACATATTGTATATAGTAGATGTTAAAATAAAGACAAAATTCCATAAAAAGAAGAAAGGTAACAAAAAGACAAAAAAATATTAATTGTTAGTATTAACAGTGCACTCCAGAGAAACCAATTTTGAAGACACTGCACATTGGAAAATAATGGACAGACACAAAAAATGGAGCATGGAAGAAAATGTGAAAAAGTGACAGCTGTTAGTGTGAAACAACTGTGAATACATCGTCCCATTATAAAGTCAAAAAATGAGGGAAATGTGGTCATTTTCATTTTTTCACTAAGGAGAAGAATGAAGAGCTAGATTTCAGTGCGAGACGGTGAAAAGTGACAAAATAAAGTGGAAATTTATGATCAACAGTCAAATTTCAATAGGATGACACCACAGCAAGTCAAAGCACCGAGAAGAACCGGGTGAAAGACGAGAAGTACTGCTCGGGTGACACAAAATGGGATGTAAGAGATGCCCACAATGATAGACGTGGATGATAATTCACACACCGAAGTATGGACCTAATACCATGCATATGGAGGAGGAACAAAATGCAACATAGGAGGCTGAGTAGCTGGAGGAGGATGTAGAGAAAAAAAAATCCAACACACTCGGGCGAAAAGGGCCACAATAGGGAGAAAAGGCCACATATTCAGCACAATAGGGCCTAGATACAGAAGTAGAGAATGACACAAAACAACAAGGAATACCATAGGATGGGGTGTCATCCCCCCAAGTGAAGAAGAAGGCATGAGCTGAGAGCAGTGCAGAAGGAATATTGCGCACACGGGAGGAATTGGAAATCATGATGCCATAGATACCTAAGGGAGTGAAGGTTGAGGATGAGATGGTGGGAGGAGTAGATACCATCAAATAATCTGATCATTATGTTGAAGATGTAATCAAATTCCTATATTTGGTGCCACAAAACTATTTGGAGAGTGTTGGTCACTATAATTGCTTAATTAATTTTAAACAACCAAGTGAAACATAAATTATCAACCCAGTGAAGTCTTTTATTTCAAAGATAACCACGCACTATATATGCTCAATTCCAAAAGCAGCTTAGTGTTGTAGTAAAGAAATTTATACTAATTATACTTGCTTGGATGAACTGAAGCTCTGAATTAAATCACAGGAAAGTAACTTCC
>ML851602.1:8665-30965 GCA_009831015.1 Picea engelmannii
ATATATATATATATATATATATATATATATATATATATATATATATATATATATATATATATATATATATATAAAGTTGACACAATAAAAAAAGATAATGAATATATAGCTAATTACCATGGGACGATATTCATTCGATCCGCCATCAATGTTACCATATTTCCTACAATGTTTTGTAGCTGTTGCTATTAAAATTCTTACGGGACGTCTGAGGCAACATTTTTTACAAGGGAAATAACATCTACCATCACCCTTTTCACCCTCTTTACTTTTTTCCCCACCTCTAACAACATTCTGCGACATTTTTAAGCACAAAAATACCCTTTCGGAACCGTCGTTGTTATAACAAGATTGTCGCAACATCCTTAAATCGTCAAATATTTATAGGCCAATTTTAGGTCACCATCGTCACAATTGCGACGATAGTGACCCAAAAATATTTTTTTTCCACCTATTTATTTTAAGTCATTTTCAACAGTAAATATTGACTAAATTATTATGGTCAACGTTCATCGCAAGAGCGACGAACAATCTGCAGGCGTCGCTTGTGAGATGAACATTGACCATAATAATTTAGTCAAACTGTAGGCGTCGATATTGCGACAAATACGGGGTAGATTTAGAAAATATGAATGTTTTCTCTTGCATGTTGCAATGAAAGAGTACTTTCGTCGCAAGTGGTCGTCGCAAATTTTTCAATATGTAGTAGTGTGACTACTTTTCTCAATAACACGCCACTAGATGAGAGAGAGAGAGAGAGAGAGAGAGAGAGAGAGAGAGAGAGAGAGAGAGAGTATATATGTTTCTCCTGCTAAGAACTGATGAAATAAGCCAAGACAAGCCTCCAATATATAGTTAGAGGCGGCACATATCTCAAGGAGAAGGAGGGACACATGTAGGGGCTAAGAATAGAGTCTAAGTGAGATGAATGGGAGTGAGTGTGAGTTTGAATTCACATGCATGAGTGAATGGCGAGCTAAATCAGTGAGAAGAGGGTAAAGTGAGGCACATGGCATGCATGGGAGAAGGAAAAGCAGAGTGCAAGTTTAGAGTGGGCGCATGAGTGCATGGTAAGGTTAAGTGAGTGAGTGAAAAAGGAAAAATATAACGCATGGTGTGAATGAGAGAGATAATTTTAGGAAACTCATGCATCCTCTCCTTCCATCATAAATTAATTATCATATGCTGCAATTTTAGGAATATGTGCCTAGCCTAGGTGGATGCCACATCACTACCACATGTTGACTTCAGAGGCTGCCACTTGGCATTGCATGGACGATGACTGGACCAGCTAAATATAGAGGAAGCTAAAAATAAAACCTCTAAAAATAGATTCCTGGTTGTATTTTTAGAAAATATTGTCCACATAAATACTTCCAAAAATAGAAATTCATATGAATATTGTTTACTTTAAACTCATTTATCTCGTCTTTCCACAAGGAATTTGAATATGCCATCATAACTGTCATGAGGGCCCTAATGCTCAACCTACTAAAAATAACAATCTGGGTTACATCATCCGGAAAAAGGTCCAAAGGCCCTTGGATGCCTCAAGGATAAACACTGCACTCTCAGAATCTGAATCTGGGGCTTGAATCACAACCTGCCAAAAAATACTGAGTTCCTGCATGTCGCCCGGAAAAATGTCATCGGGCGTAGAATCCTACAAGGACTCATACTGTATGCTCTGAACTGCCCCAAATTGTCAAGAGACCCACTCAAACGATGCCTCCTAAAAAGTAGCAACACATGTATACATCTCTCTCTCACAAATGCATGGAAACCAAGTATACTATGGCTCTTGAACTAAGCAACCATATACTAATCATGTACCTTACTCATGTGTGAAACAATCTCCTGCTCAACATAAGTGCTCAAACCCTGGAAAATCTTAGTATGCCAACCGCGATATGCTGGCTCTTAACCCTCAAGACTTTCAAGGGTGAAAATCTAGGGGTTAACACACACCCAACCCTTACGGGTGGGGACATTAGAGTTTCCTCTTTTCTTAACTATCTCAAATCCTCTCTTAGTCAACTCCATTGTCTTCCGCTCGTCAAGAGCTTCCCAATAGCGACAGTTTCTCTAAAAAATGAGCTCCAAATAAAAGGTTATGGCCTTGGAAAATTCTTTGGGTTAAACCTCTATGCCACTAACACGTGGCGTCCACATGGAACCTCCTCACACTTTCCATCTAACATGGAGACAATATTGAAACTATGTGATGCTTGTCAATCCTACCACGAGGAGAGCCTGATCCATGAAGGTAGATCATTTTTATCGCTCAGATTTTTCGCTAGTACCCTCAACTCTCATCTCAGACATATATGATATCGAGGGATATTCCATTTTGATGCCATCCATTAGGAGCGAGGACGACTAGAGAAGTTTCACTGCTCTAAAATCAAGGTATCAAGGAATATACCCATCTCCTTGATGGATGTTTGTAGATGCAAGTCGCGATCTCCCGAAAACTGATTGAGATCTATTCGGGGCATGATATTTCCCCACCTTGTTGACCACACTTGACTCATACACTAGTGGGTGAGTGACACCCGCTGCCCTAAATTCATGCCGACTATCAAGTTGGCGTGCCATATCAACCATAACATGGCTACTACATTTCCTGGCGTACATGAGACTCAAGACAGATCGACGACTATCGAGCCATATCTCGAGGCCTCGACCTAAAATCAATATCCTTCCTCTATAGAAATGAAACTCCTAAGCCATCCGAATATTAATATGAAACCCTCGAAGTTTTACTCCAGAGATGGTCAATGCTGGGCCAACTCAACTCATAGTCACCTAATCATATGATGACATGTTCTTTCACACTGATGCTCCTCGTTAGTTCTCACCCTTACGACTTATTAGTGGAACCCGTAATAATCAATGGTTGGGGATTCATCCCTCCCACGAAAAATATCTACAGCTCACATGGGCTCGACTTCGGGGTCCTTCCTTCAAAGTTATTCTCACAACACATGAGATTTCCTTTCGAGGGCCTCACTATGAAAGGTTCATTTCAGAGTGTCTCGTTCAGAGTCCTTCCTATGACGTTTGAGATATTTCTTCGAAGCAGTAACTACGAACAAACCACTGGTCAACGATCACGATCTCTTCAGATCAACGGTTGTTGTTCTTTTCTAACCAACACATGGTTTACATAATCATAACTGTCAACTCTAAGGACTTAGTCATTTTTTGAGTTCTACAAGACTTCGATTTCTTACTTTCGAGAACTCAAGAATATTCTGTGGCCATTACAAACTGTCAAACTTAAGGTTAAATCCTTGCATGACTTGCAGGATCTCTACATAGGGTACACATATAGTATTTGGGAAGATAATTGTTTGTATTTATTAATTTTTATGATTTAACCAGAAAATAGTATACATCACGACATAGCTCATATTACAATATTCAGAACCATAAGTTAAGTATACAAACAATCTCTTAAATTTAAACATTCATATATACTATCATACAATTATTCTATTCCTAAGCTTTCACATAAATCATTCACAGTTAGTTTCAATACAAAAGAACACTTATCTGATATGAAAATAATCCAATCCAACTGACTAAGAGAGGACTCATTTCCTCCCAACCTTAGGCCTTGTTGTAGAGTCACTTCCTACAACATGCCACCCTCATGCCAAGCCATGATACCACCAATGAAATTGAATCGACAAGGTTCCATGTCTGCAATGATCCAAGAAGGTTACTCTCCTTCTTCCTTTTACACAATAGAAGTTGTCACCTCCCAGTGATATTTGGGTCTCTATAGGTTTATCAGGTGGTTTCTCAATTGGATTTCCTTTGAAGTTCCTTCACTGCTTAACAGTCCCTTGACGACCTTCCCTTACCAGTGTCGGTTTTTGTCCAGTAAGCACCAAGCTACAATCCACTATTTCTCTACTTCGAGAATCTGGGTAATCTCTATTCATGGTGATCATCAACAACTCAGATAAGCTTCCTATTTTCTTCCAGAAATATATTATTTTCTTTCTCAATCAACATGACCATTCTTCTGCACTCTATCGCTCGTCTCTGAGCCTCTTTCTCTTCTCATTCAACTATTTACTTCTTCGTTCCCTGGGTGCCATCTCTATTTGTAGGGTCTCCATTCCTCTCCCTTCTCTCCTCTATGTGTTTCTATTTTTCCATCCCTGGTCTTCTTCTCCATCCCCTCGGTATCTCTACAACATCCTACAGATGTAACCTACAGTCCTCCCTTAAAAATTTGAAGGGGTGGTTTTGTGGTACATTTCCTCCGTCAGTTATTCAATTGGCCATTCTTTCTCTGTATGGGACAACTACCACAGTCATTACTACTCAACCACCTCTATGATATTCTCTTTAATGAACACGTGGTTTCCTCCTTCAGTCTGGTGTGCTGGTAGGTGAAGTCATCATGTTTGTAAGCATAGATTAGCTTGTTGTGCAAGATTTCTATTTTCTTCACTGATGCATCTCATCTCCATTTCACTCAACCATCCCATCAGTCCTCTACTTCATCAGTTTCATTTGGTGTATCATGGCTAGTACTTATCAAGGTTGTTCCCTCTTAGTCATCAGTTTGGTGTTTATATTAAATCAAAACATTTTACATGCCTCATATTGTTAATACATGAAGTTTGTGCATAATTACAGTCTTGAGAGAAAATAGGGCATTACACTTGAGCAGAGAAAAGGTTTGGGATATTACAACACAATAGAGGAAGTAGAAGATCTTGTAGCAACAATATAAACATATTGTTGTTATTGGAAACTCCATAGTGAGTTCCTATTTCTTTGTATTTCCTTTCATATATGAATATAAAAGAGTAAAACATAGATCTCACCTTCTCCCATATAGATTTATGAAAGTACATATATAATAAAATACTATGATGGATTTTTGAAAGTACATATATGATGGATTTATGAGAGTCATTAAAAATAGAAGAATAAAACTTCTCCAAATGCCACATCTGAATTAGTGCAAAAAATTCTAAGATCAATGCTCCGAAAAAGAATCTATGAATTTACCCCCTGCCAACTCATGTAAATATGATGAAAATGGAAACATTTATAAGAACCACCCGTCAAACGATTAACATGGTTGAAAGATTAGATCATCAAGAAATGCGCAGTTGAATATTCACGTGAAAGATTTCAATATGGAAGCTCACATGCAACAAATTCTGGTTACCTTGAATGGTCTGTCACTGACCAACAGACGATAAGGTCTGCAAAATCTGACCTGTGGAGTAGCATATGGCAATGATTCCAGAGAACTGCTGCTACTACATAGCAGAGATGAAAAATTAGCAGAATAGAGATATGGTGATTTTCACCATTTATAGTTTATATTGCTGCCCTTAACTCAGGACACATTAATGTGCCCCGTCACATGCAAAGCAACGTCTTCTTTAATATTTTAAAACAGGTAACACTGGGAAATAAGTTATTGACTTGGGGATTTTCATTTATGAATTTTCATAGGCTGCCTAGATAATTTAATTAGTGGTTTTGACATGATATCCATATAAACGATCTGCAACCTCATCAAAATAGGGCACCATTATCATATTCATACAAATAAGTGGAGGATTCACAACTCTTTTGAAGTTGGGCATCCATAACTTACAGAAGAATAGAAGAATAAATCTTGATAGGGAAGCCCCTTTGGGTGATTTACATTCACCTTGAAGTGCATGAAGATAGATTCAAACGACCGTGGTTTATTTTTTGAGTTGTCCATCGATTTGTATCGAGTGTTGACCTTGCTTATCCGAGCATGAGATCGAATGATAACATTTTATTTATCCTTGCTTATCCGAGCATGAGATCGAATGAAAACATTTTATTTTTATTATAGATATCATAGCAATTTCAAAAGTTACAATATATAATATATAGTAGAAGCTCACTTCAAAGTCCATATAGTGTGTAATTTAATCCCCATTTGTTACATATTGATGATGATGATGATGATTAACGCCCACTAAGACCAAATTGGTCTATCGGACTTTAAGAGGGTACGTGATTACTTCCGATTCTTTAAAATTTTGTTTTTGTGCTCGAAAAGCACTAAGAGAAGTTTTCCAAGATCACCATACTTTTGTTGAGTTAAGAGGTTAGGAAGGCTGGTAGTGTGACAAATATTTTGAAAATGAGATCTAATATGGGTATAGGCTTGACAATATAAGAGAAAGTGCTTTTCATCTTCAACCTTCTTAGTGTCACAAAGGTGACACACTCTTTCATCCCATGACGTTTTAGGAATTGACCAACTCCCAGTTTCACTATGGAGCTTGTGAGAATTTGTTCTTATCTTAGAAATGTTTATTTTTTTCTTTACACTTGGAGAAATAGATAGATAATTTTGATCTTCTAGATTAGGGTTGATTACATCCTTATAATACCTTAAATTTATTTTTTCCTCTAACTCTTTATCACACCACATTTTCTCCTTAAATTTTGATTTGACGTTTTTTTAATAGTATCTTTATTCTGGAAAATGGTGTCTTCCATGATTCCCCAATAGTTTAGCCAATACCCGACATCTTTATGCCATCGTTTCTTGAGTCGATGGTGGTTATGAATCGATTTTGAAGCAATTTTAGGAAGCCTCTTGTCTTCCATGTTGTTTAACTTGTTCTTATACATTAGGTATCTAGTCATAGCCATGCTCTCAATGGGGGAGAGGCTTGTTTTTAAAAGGAGGATGGGATAGGGCATATTTCATTTAATTTTGAGATTATAGGTTATAAAATTCTTTTGTATTTTCTCTATCTTTCTCTAGGATTCATGAGAGATACTACAGCCCCAGACTTCACATCCATAAAGAATAACATGTGTAACAAGAATCTCAAAGAGGAGTTTCTTCTTATCATAACTCCAAAGATCAATTGATTTACAATTGTTTTCAAGCCCATAATAATCTTTCCATCCCCCAATAATCCTTTTCTCAATGCTATAATTGCAATTGAGCTTGTGGTGAATATCAATTCCAAGATATTTGTATGAAGTCACTTCCTCCAAATTGTTGTTGTCATATACAAAGGTATCTGATCCGGATTTTATGAGTGGAATGAAACGAATACAGATTATTAACAGGTAATTAACACAAAATAACAAAGATACAATAAAACTGGTTTTCTATTCAATAAGGAAATAAGATGAAACTGTAAAATGCAACAGAAACAAGCTGGAATGGTGGCGTCTTATCTATGAGAAGAGATGTGACGGTTGCGCTCATTCGCAAGAAGATGATTACAATGAGGCTCTGAAGGAATTTTTACAATAAACAGGAATTCCAAAAACCCTAGACATCCAAAAAACTAACCCTAGGAGATGAAGCGCTAAAAGTCATGTGGGCCCCATTTGGGTAAATTAGTACATTAACTTCCCGGGGTCGTAACTTTTGCATACGATCTTCGTTTTAGGCGTATGATAGCCTGCTGGAAAGGTATCATCGAGGAGATTCATTTTGGGGGCTCAATTATCCCTTCTACTATCATTTGGAATCTTGATCCCAAAAAAACTTCATTTAGGTCCTCAAAATGGCCCCGGAAGTTAAAACTGCTAAAAATAGTAAATTGCCAAAATTGCAAGAAAACTGTTTTGAGCCAGTTGGAAAAGGTGGGTGGACACTGATATCCACCTGTATCAATACTACCTCATTAGGAAGCAATGGTCTCTATTGCGTTGAGGTCCCCCATCAGATGAGGAAATTTCTGCTGAATTTGGCCTCGGGTGAGCCACTTGCCTTTGTGCAGGAGCTGCCCTGTTTTGACGACTCGATAAAGCTGGATCCTTTGCTGTCGATTGCCCTTGATTTGTGTGTCCACAATATGATCATTGGATTCTTATTGTATTCAGTTGGGTTTGAGCTCTGTTGGTGTCAACTGTTTTGCTACTTCCGAGGTGTCCAATAATGGTGGGAAATAAGGGCGAAGGAGATCCACGTTGAACACTGGGTGCATGCCAAGGAAAGGAGGAATGTTGAGCTAAAAAGAATTATCCCGCACAACCTTGGTGATGGTGTACAACCCATAACAGAGTGGGTGAAGCTTCCGATGGGGTCTTGTAAGGCGTTCTTTATGAAAGTGCAACCAAACTTTTTCGCCCACCTGAAACTTATGTGGCACCCAATGTTGATCATGGCATTGTTTTTACTGTCATTGGACTTTTGTAGGATATCCTGAACCTGTTGGCGGATGTGATGGATCCACTCAATGAACCAGGTGGCTTTGTCAACTTCAGTTCGAGCAGGAGATGAGTCAGTCGAGGTGACCACAAGGGGAAGTGCAACATCTATGGGACCCAATGGTTGGAATCCCAACCCCACCTGAAAGGGGCTATGGCCGATTGATCTATGTAGGGCTCGATTGTAGCTATGCTGTACATATGGAAGGATCTCATCCCATGTGCAAGGGTGCTATGAATTATACATGCAAAGGATATGCACAATAATTTGATTTACGACCTTGGTTTGGCCATCTGTCTAAGGGTGGAAGGTCGTGGATTTGGTGAGCTTGGTGTCCAGCAGTGACCAGAGGCTCGACTAGAATGTGATGAGAAATCAACTGTACTGATCTGAGACAATGGTTTGTGGGATTCCAAAATGTAACCAGACTCGTTCAAAGAAGAGCCTGACAATGGCCTCTGTTGTGATGTTCTTCTTTCAAGCAACCAAAATCGCCATCTTAGAAAAGCGATAAACAACTAAAAAAACATAGTCGTTTCCCCGCTTGGTGGACAGGAGGCCTGAAATGTAGTCCATTGAGATGGATTCCCATGGCCTGTCAGGAGTAGGAAGAGGGGTGTACAAGCCCAGTTTCTTAGTGGTTGGTTTGGCAATCACGCAGGCAGTGCATGACCTGATATACTTGCTGACCTCCTGTCGAAGTTTTGGCCAGTAGAAATGTTTCTATAGCATCACCACTGTCTTTTCGACACCAAAGTGTCCTTCCACCCGACTGTAGTGGGTTTCCCAGATCAGCTTCGCTTGCTCTCTTGATGGAACACAGATATGTCCCAAACGACACAACAACCCATCCTGAAGATGGAAATTATCGACAACTACATTTGCCCCCAACATTTGGTAGGTGGTGGAAAAGTTTGGGTCTGTCTCATAGAGTTGGGGCCATCCAGAGGTCTCATGGCCGCAAGAGTCTAGCACCATGGTGAGTGCCGTGATTGGCGGTCTGCTGAGGCAATCAACGACACGATTGGTGCTTCCTGTTTTATACTTGATGTTGAGGTGGAATTGCTGCAAGTATGTGGACCACTTTTGATGGTGGTCATTCTGCAATTTTCCTTGTGTTTGCATGAACTGCAGTGGCTTATGATCAGTGTGGATGAATGTCTCCTTCCCAAGAATGTAGTGTCTCCACTGGCGGAAGGATTTCACAATGGAGTACATTTATTTTTTGTAAGTAGGGTACTTACGAAAAACATATGATAGTGTCTCACTATGATAGGCCATGGGGTGGCCATGCTGAGTGATAAAAACACTCACAACATAGTATGAAGCATCTGTCTCGATCTCAAAGGGCTGCTGCAGGTCTGGGAGTGAAAGTACTAGGGCTGAGCACAAGAGCTACTTCAAATCATCGAAGGCTTGTTGTTGGGACCAACCCCACACAAATTTCTTCTTACCACCACCCATGGTTATTTGGCTAAGGGCCCATGCAATATGGGAGAATCCCAACATGAACCTGCGGTAGAAATTAGCAAGGCCCAAGAAGCTCCGAAGCTGAGTGAGTGTGGTTGGGGCTGGCCAGTCATGAACGACTTGGATCTTGGTTGGATCCACATGTACGCCATGCTGATAAATGATGTATCCCAGGTAATGGGCCCTGTCCATGCCGAAGGAGAATTTTTCCAAGTTGGTGTATAGCTTGTGCTGTCACAGGGTGTGTAGAACCCGCTGAATATGCTGCAAGTGTTCGGCCCAAGTCTTGCTGTAAATGAGAATGTCATCCAGATACACCACTACAAAGTTATTGGTGAATGGTCGCATGATATCATCCATCAACCTCATGAAAGTGGCTGACACATTTGTCAAACCAAAGGGCATGACCAACCATTCCAAAATGCCTTCCTTTGACTTGAAGGTGGTCTTCCATACATCTGTCTGTTCTATCGGGACCTAGTGGTAGCCAGACTTCATATCAATATTATTGAAGTATTTGGCCCCCGTGAGTTGATCAAAGAGGTCGTCGATTCGGGGAATCAAGTACCGATTTCTGATTGTGATTTTATTCAGAGCCTGGTAATCAATGCAGAGTCTCCAGGTTCCATCTTTCTTCTGTACTAGCACAATTGGGCTCCCACAAGGTGATGAGCTGGGACATATGTGCCCCTTGTGGAGAAGTTCTTGGATTTGTCACTTGATCTCCTCATTCTCTAACAAAGAGCGACGATAGACTGACCCATTGGGAAGCGATGCACCGGGGGTCAGATCGATGGGGTGCTTGACCTGACAGTGCAGAGGTACCCCGGTAGGTGAGGAGAAGATATTCGAGTATTCTTCCACAACCTTATCTACTTGCTTATGCTATGTGGAGAGGTCGGCCACAGAGACCCTGGATGTGGATGTGATCTTTTGCTTATTCTGAGAGAGAATCATGAAGAAGAAAAACTTGCCCGTCTGAGAGATGACCTTCCTGCATTTCTTAGTAGAGATCAAGGAAATAACACTAGGTGGGACTACCTTGGGTATCCTGTACAATTTCCTATTCAAAGTAATAATAAAACTACAAGGCCTAGACTGATATACAACATGATGTTTCCATAAATAAGGTTGTCCCAAAATAACATCACAAACTTCGAGAGGATCAACATCACACAATACCTCATCTTTGAAGGGCTTGATGCCGTACGACATTCAACACTGTTGGCTGACGCGGAGATCGCTTCCTTAGCGAAGCCATCCAATGGTATAGGGTTGTGGGTGCAGTGTTGTTGACAGGGCCAACTGCTTGATGACCTCTGCTGAGATGAGGTTCTTCTGGATACTGTTATCAATGATGAAGTGCAGCGGGGTGCCTTTTACCCACATCTGTGAATGGAAGAGGCACTCTCGTTCTTCTGGCTCGTCTGGTTCACCAGGCTAGAACTTGGTGGTAGCAACGGTGACATTGGGGTCCGCGTCAATGATCCGTCTTCCCCTTTCTGGTTCTGGCTCAGAGTCAAAACCCGCATATGATTCAGAGGCTTTCACTTCGGCCACCAATGACTTCTTTGAGCAACAATCAACAGTGTTATGCCAAGGGCTCTTATGGAAGTCACACCACTTCCCGGTATCTTTCTTTGTCTTTCCAGTGTCCTTCTTTGCTTGAAGATTGGAATGGTTGTCCTGATATTGTCCATCTTTGCTCTGTCCTTTATTTTGTGGGTTGGGGCCGCCCTTTCCTGGCTTTTGTTGTGAGGGGTTCCCAGGCCCAAATTGCCATGTCTTTTGTTTGAGCTTCTACTCGATTTTGATGACATATCGGTAGGCCGATCCCAAGGATGAGATGTCTAGAAATTCCATTTTAGTTTGGATGTATCTATGTAGAGCACCGTGATACTTGAGCACCAGATGTCGCTTCAAATCTTTGATACCCATCTTGGTGTGCAAGGTATGGAAAATATTTGTGAAATATGGCACTGCTTGGTCTCTTTCTTACCGCAGTGTGGTCCATTTGGTATACAAGTCGTCATAACTTCCGACAGGGTAGTATTGTTTCTTAATAGCATCCCTAAAGGATTCCTAGGTGGCCGTGACTGTAAATAATGAGAGTTCCTCGATTTCCTTTTTCTCACAGAAGGTTTCCCACCAATCTTTGACATGGGGAATGACTTTGAGTAGTGCAAAAGTAATCTTTTCTCTATTCGAAAATTTATGGACAGAAAAATACCCGTCTAGTAGATTCAACCACTTGTATACAACATATGCTTCTATCTAACCTTCAAATATAGGAATATCAAAGTTTATTTTTACCTTGAAGGGGGCAACATCTCCGCTCAAAGAAGATGCGTCGCCTTTTGGTAGTCGCCGAAGGATTTGCGCAAAACTATCCATCATCTCATTCTTTTGTTGAGTGAGGGATTCCTCAATTAATAGTTTGAAAGGATATCATATCCAATCATATTTATTTTCTCCTTCCATGAGAGGTCGCTTGGGTGTATGAGAGATTTTGTCCTCAAGAGAAACAAGCTCGAGACCCAACTCTTTGTACTCCGACCTTGTTGGGGATATGCATTAAGACGACAAGGAGAAGACCGCTCTGATACCACTGATTCATATTTTATGAGCGGAACGAAATGAATATAGATTATTAACAAGTACTTAACACAAAATATCAGAGACATAGTAAAACTGGTTTTCTATTCAATAAGGAAAGAAGCTGAAATTGTAAAATGCAGCGGAAACAAGCTTGCTGGAATGGTGACGGCTTATCTCTGAGAAGAGATGTGACGACTACGCTCATTCGCAAGAAGATGATTACAATGAGGCTCTGAAGGCAGTTTTATAATAAACATGAATGCCATAAATTATAGACATCCAAAAACCTAACCCTAGGATATGAAGCACCAAAAGTCATGTGGGCCCCGTTTGGGTAAGTTAGTACATTAATTTCCCGGGGTCGTAACTTTTGCATACGATCTTTGTTTTAGGCGTATGATAACCCGTTGGAAAGGTATCATTGAGGAGATTCATTTTGGGGGATCAATTATTCCTTTGAGTATCATTGATAATATCTATCCTTAAAAACCTTCATTTAGGCCCTAAAAATGGCCCCGGAAGTTAAAACTGCTAAAAATAGTAAATTGCCAAAATTGCTAGAAAACTGTTTTGAGCCAGTTGGAAAAGGTGGGTGGCCACCGATATCCACTTGGATCAATATCATAAGGGATATTATTGGATTTAATAATCATGACCTTAGTCTTATCAGTATTAATAGTCATACCCATATTGGAGCAAAAATCCTTGAGGATTCTTAGTTGGTTTTCAAGATAATGGGGACTCCTTGCCATAAGAATGATATCATCGGCATAAAGAAGAAGATTGATGACTATACCAGTGAGATTAGGGTCGACAAAACCTTCTTTTTCCAAGAAATCTTCTAACTTGTCAATGTATATGCCAAAAATGATAGGGGACAAGGGACAACCTTGTTTGACTCCGATATTGCAGTTAATCTCTTTTGACCAACCCTCAGTGTTTTTAAAATTAGCAATAACGTTCTCATATATCCTTATTGCATCAACCCTCAATTTGAGAGGAAATTTTATCTCTTCCAACCTATTCCAGAGGTTTTTCCTAGGAACCATGTCAAAATCTTTTAATACACCTCTAATTTTCTCTTTTAATTAAAATAATATCACAATTTTCCAAAGGGTTATCTCTTTAATTTTCCACAAAACGATTTTATAAAGTAACAAATAAATACCATTGTTATAAAGTGCTTTCTCAACATGAAGGCATCCAACTAACCCCATGGCCCCCAAGGCTTACCTCCTAGGTTGACTAAATCAAGCAAGACATTAAAGGCATCCAACTAACCCCATGCTCCCCAAGGCTTACCTCTTAGGTTGACTAAAACAAGCAAGACATTAAAGGTCATATAATGTCGTCAATTCTAAATTAAGAGTCATAATGTATTATCGAAGGGTCAACTAGAGGCCATTATTCATTACATTATTTCATGTAAAAAGACCAGTAAAGTTTGGATTTACATTGTTAATGTGGGACTTAACAAGCTTTGTAATCCAAGTACTTGTTGTAACCCATACCCAACAAATCATTAATAATCTCTGATACATTATGTTGTCATGTCTATCATAGTGTGCACGTGCACAAAAAAATCCATGCACCACTATACATTCAGACAAAATCAACAACATAAGGTCTTGCACTACCATGCATCAAGCCAAAATTGCTAACTAATAACAACCAAAACCAAAACTAAGATCAAGGGGGTTACATCTCCCCCTCCCTGCAAGAGATGTTGCCTTCAGTGCTTAATCAAACAAATGAAGGTACATAGTCATCATTTCTGTAACATACCCAACTCCCTTGTTGGGCCACATTACTACAAAAATGATTAAGCATAACTCTAATACCATTAAAAAATATGCATGCAAGAAACATGCCAAACAAATCATGCAATTAATAACATTTATAAAACGAGAATGTACACATTAAGCACACAAAAAACACATAATTCACATACTACAATGATCCAGATGGATATTGGTGGCCACCCACCTATTCCCACTGAATCAAATGCAATTTTCGACAGTGGTAGTTATTTCCTATATTTTCGAGTCCTAAACTTTTGGGGCCGTTTTGAGGCCCTAAACAATGTTTTTGGAGCTCGCCACAGTAAAACTATAGATAGAGTTAGAGTTTGATGGCATGATGTGTATTCCTTGGATAGAATTTTCCAATGGGCTATTGTGCGCCTAAAACGGAGATCGTATGCAAAATTTACGACCCTGGGAAGTTGTTGTACCAACTTACCCCATCGGAGCCCACATGACTTTTGACGCTTCATCTCCACATTGGGGTTGCAAACCTTTTGGATTTTCATCTTCCAGGGGCTAGGGTTTTGTATGTTTAGGGTTTTTCCATTTATGTTAAAAATTCCTTTCGAGCCTCATTGTACTCATCTTGTGAATGAACATAGCCATCACATCTCTTCTCAGAGATAAGCTGCCACCATTCTAGCAAGTCTTTCACTCTATAATTTTACAGTTTTGTACATTTCACTCATGAATAGAAATTGTGTATTACTCTATATATGTACCTCTTGTTATATATATATATGATATATCTCTGTTACATTATTGGATCTCTTGCAATATCTTGGTATATTTCTTTATTATATATTTTCTCTCATTTCGTTCTCAAAATAATGTGGAACAGTGGTATCAGAGCAGGTTTCTCTTGGTCATTTTTCACTGCATGTCCTTGACGAGGTCCGAGTATATAAATTTGGGTCTCGAGTTTGTCTCTCTTGAGGACAATTGCTCTCGCATGCCCAAGAAACCCTCCATGGAGGAAGAAAATAAAAATGATGGAGTAGAAGATTCTATTAATCTGTTGTTGGAGAAAGCTCTCACGTGACAGAGGGATGAAATTCTGGAGAATTTTTCCCAAATCCTTTGACACCTTATGATAATATAAGATGCATCTCCATCAAGCAACCACTTTGGAGGCACCACTCCTTTCAAGGTATAGGTTAATTTTGATATTCCCGTATTTGAAGGTCAGATAAATGCAAATGCTCTGGAAAAATGGTTAAATCTGCTAGAAGGTTATTTCTTTGTGCACAATTTTTCCAACATGGAAAATATCACCTTCGTGCTCCTTAAGGTTCTCCCCCATGTCAAACATTGGTGGGAAACTTACTGTAAGAAAATTTCCACAGAGGAGTCTAAAATTTTTGAGGCCGAACCCACTTGGGAATCTTTCGTAGATGTTGTCAAGGAACAATATTACCATGTTGGAAACTATGAATACCGATACATGAGATGGAACACGCTGTGTCAAGAGAGGGGTCAAGCAGTTTTAGAGTTCACGAATACCTTCCATACCTTGCGCACCAATATGGGTATTAAATATTATGAGAAACATTTGGTTCTGAAATACCGTGGGGATCTACACAGGTACATCCAAAATGAAATGGATTTTCTGGACATCTCATCCCTGGGAGATTCTTATGGATATGTTGTCAAAATCGAGCAAAACTTTAAGCACCAGAAAAAAATGGGAGTTCGGGTCTGCAAATCTGCAACAACCAAAGTACGATAAAGATGGCCCTAACAAACAGCCTCCCGAAAACCAATCCAAGAAACAAGAAAACAAGGGTAAGGGAAAGACAAATAATGACATTCGAAAGTGGTGTGATTTCCATAAAATCCCTTGGCACAACACTGATGAAGGTCACTCAAAACAATCATTGGTGGATGATATCAAAGAAAAACATCCGAACTCGGATTCAGAATTTGATTCTGAAAATAATGAAAGGAGAAATATAATCGACACATAACCCACTTCCACTATCACAACCACAAAAATACAACCAGAAGCACCAACAAATCTCGAAGAGGGGGAACGCCTCTTCCATTCAAAGATGTGGGTGAAGGGGATCCCGTTGCATTTCATTGTTGATAGTGGAATCCAAAATAACCTCATCTCAGTAGAGGTCATCAAACAATTGGAATTTCCAACAACACCACACCTACAACCATCCAACATCGGGTGGCTTCGCTGGGGATGAGATCTCTGCGTGAACCAACAGTGTCGCCTGTCCTACAGAATGAAGCCCTTCAAGGATGAGGTATTGTTTGATGTTTCCTTGCTAGATTTATGTGATTTTCTTTTGGGCCAATCATATATGTGGAAGTGCCATGTTGTTTATGAGTCTGAACCTTGTAGTGTCATTGTGACTCCGGGGGCTCATCTCTACAGGATACCAGCGATAGTTCTGACTATTGTTTCGACACAACAATGCAACAAATTTGTCTCTCACATGAAATTTTTTAGCTTCTTCATGATTCAGGAAGGAAGTGAACAAAAGGACACTATGACCACAACGACCTCAGTTCAAGCCCCCTCTATCTAGCAGAAGCAGGTCAGAAAAATTGAAGCAAAGCACAAAGATTATTTTTGCACACAGTCATCTCATGCAGTCAAACTGGTTAAAAAGTTCCAACCCCTCCAACATCAGGTTCATGAAAGCCTTCCAAAATCCAAGCAACACAACGTCTCCAGCAAGCCAAGAAACTCACCAAGGTTCATATTCAACAAATGCTTTCCCCTCTCCTATGGGAACTCAACGCAATGAAGACCATTTCTTCATAAGGGGGTAGGATTGATCCAGATGGATATTAGTGGCCACCCACCTATTCAAGTTAGATGACATTCAGTTTTCATCAGTGGTAGTTATTTCCTAGATTTTTGAGGCCTAAACTTCCGGGGCTGTTTTAAGGCCCTAAACAATGTTTTTGGAGCTCGCCACATTCAAATTATAGACACAGTCAATCTTTTATGGAATAACTTGTAGTCCTCGGATAGAACTTTCCAATGGGCTATCGTGCGCCTAAAACAAAGAGCCTATGAAAAAGTTACAAACCTAAGAAGTTGTTGTACCAACTTACCCCATCGGGGCCCACATGACTTTTGACACTTCATCTCCACATTGGGGCCACAAACCTTTTGGATTCTCATCTTCCGAGGGATAGGTTTTTGGATGTTTAGGGTTTTTCCATTTATGTTAAAAATGCCTTTCGAGCCTCATTGTACTCATCTTCTTGCGAATGAGCGTAGCCATCACATCTCTTCTCAGAGATAAGATGCCACCATTCTAGCGAGTCTTTCACTCTATAATTTTACAGTTTTGTACATTTCACTCATTAATAGAAATTGTGTATTAATGTAATATGTGCCTCTTGTTATATATATCTGATATATCTTTGTTACATTATTAGATTTCTTGCAATATTTCGATATGTTTGTTTATTATATCTCCACTCTCATTTCGTGCTAAAAATAATGTGGATCAGACAATTACATAGCGGAATTAGCATGATAAAATATAAATACAACTTATCTATTTATAAAATAACCAATTGGTTGCATATGAAGGACACTCCTCTCAGCCATAGGCTTGCTTCTCATTTTCTCTCAATAACAAGCCACCCCCGAGCTAAGGATATGAGTACACAAGGAGTTATGGCCCTCTTGGTTGCCCACTCTCCACATTCAGTAGCCAAAAAACCCATGTTCTACTCCAACAACAATTCCAATCCACCAACTCTCTTTCCCCTTAACCTACACAACCCGAGGAATGGGATCCTCCTTCTCTGCCACACAATCCCTCAGGACTTCCCACTTCCCTCCAAGGCTCTATCTAGTGCACCTAATTGGCAAGGAAATCTCATAGTTGGGGACTCCATGAATTATCAACTGTTTTAAGAGTGCTCATAACAACCTTTTCAAGGATCTTTTGGAATTTTCCTAATAAGAAATGCACTTACAGGAATACAACCCATGTTACAAGCATACAACCTTATTTTTCATCCTCAAACACAACCCAACAAGATATCTCTCCATGGATAGCATGGCTAGTGCTCTTTCTCAACACCCCACTTCCCTCTTATTCCCCCAAAATCAACCAACAAAAAATGTCCCTTCTTCCTACTCAAATTTCCTCCTTCTCCCTTTCTTGCTTGTCTCTCACTCTTCCCCCATGCTTGCTTGCACTCAACCCATGTTTTCATAACTAGGTTTGTTGACTCTCTCACCCAACCTATTACATGGATTCAATTATTGAGTGTATAATAAATCAAAGGGAGGATTAGATGGCAATGATACATTGACTTAGACACATGACATGGGTTTCCCCTTGGACCCCCCTTTAGCCTCCTCTCTTGTGGAATCATAGCCCCCCCATCGTTATCGTCTCTCTTGTATCACAACCAACAATCTAATTTTATTAATGATTCATTATACAATTTACATAGCCATCCCATCAACCATATTGATCAATACATTCTCTTTATCTCGAGACATATCGGCTCACCAATCTAAATTTCATTTGCACAATTAAATTATAATTTATGGGGATGTTACATCCCATCCCCATTATTTTTTCACTTTCCTCAATGCACATAACCATATAGGTGTAGATACATATTACAATTCTAGTCTCGTTGGCCCTTAATCAACATATAGGCTCCCCAACCTAATATCACACATGCATTCAAACTCAAACATATATACACATTCACCTTGGCCAATACATATATACATAGGAACTTCGACCCAAAAACATACATAATGATTTCACATTTCCTCATTCTGGTAGTAGTTAAAACCAATAATCTCTCTTTCCCATCATTTTTCACAACCCAAGGAAGTGTACCCCCTTCTCTAATTTATATTCCCTTGGGTTGTACCACTTCCCTCCAGGGCTCTAACATAATCTTAGATAAGAAGTCTCGAAGAGGCAACTCCAGGAATTTCCAACTGCAACAACTTTCACAATTTGTTGATTCTCACAACAATTCGAACTGATAGTTTCTCATTCCCCTCAACTTGCACAAAACAAGGAAGTGTAACCCATTCTCCGCACCATAGTCCCTTAGGTTGTACCACTTTCCTCCAGGGATCCAACACAAGGTCGGATAGAAAGTCTCCGAGTTGTGGCTCTAGGAACTCCAACAATGACAATGGAATCTCCAAACCTCCAAATAGTTGCAGATGTGCCTTCTGCATTACATCTTCAGATCCTCTTTGCTTCTTCCAAGATGCAATAAGTCCCTTGGATGTTACTCATTCCATGCCTTTGTTTTTGAGCTATGTTTCCTTCTAGTCGTCTTGTTTCCATGTGCCCGATTCACATCTTCATTCTTCATTTGTTCCTATGCATCCATCATGAAAACATGCATGTTATATCCCTTCTCATATAAAATTATTTTATTCACAGGAGTTCTAAACTCCAAAATATAGACTCAAAAATCTAGACATGTATTCAAATTAAGTTTCTCATCATAATCCAATACTTATCTGTTTGGCTATCATGTGCTTCACAAAGCTGCCACTGACACAAATTCAACTCAATTTCCTTTTCCCAAAACACCCTCATGATTCCAATCACCATGCCATATAAATTATTAAGTTGCCTCTTTCTTTATATACTCATCCTCTAGGCTTAGGCATCCCCTTCGCTTCTACACAGTCCCTTAGGTGATCCATCTTGTGAAGGATTTCACATGCAAGGAGAGAACCAACTCATCACCAGACATCCACTAGCGGTCTGCACCCTATGGAAATCATAGGTTCTAGTGTCCTAATAGTAGCCTTCTTCTTGATCTTTTCGTCTTCAATATCCATCATCTCAGTTGTAGCACACACATACATTCATCATGAGACATCATAATATCAATTTCTCTTATTAATTTCAAATATGTTTCATAAGGAAATTCAAATTTCCTAATATGATATTCCTTCTCATAATGTTTGTCTCTCGCAACAATATGCATCGATATTTCTTATGATATTACAACATTTCCATGTCTGATACCATTCTACTTGCAATATTCTCAACTTTTATTCAGCCAAACAAATTGTTATTAATCATGTGCATTATCCTTTTATTGCAAAATTTACAATAGCTCATGAAATGATCTCAAAATTGTATCTTACCAACAATTCAATCATTTCTAGCTATTACTCATATTAAATGGAATGAAACTATCACCCCTTTCCCATGCATTATCTAGCACACCAAGCCTTTCGTAATGCAATCAAAATTTATCAATAAATAAACCAACGTGAAAATACCCATGGCCACATCTACACAATGCATCCTTACATTTACTCTGGAATAACACATAATATCTATGTCATGTATTCCACTATGGTGAGTTGGAAGGTCTAGCCAATGCCTCAACACATCATCCAAATTCTTCCCATTTACTTACATTCGATCATTTGGATACTGTAACATACCCAACCTCCCATTGGCTAGGCTAAACCACTTGATCTGACTACAACACACCCAACCACTAGCAGGCAGGGCATATTGCAGTCCCAAGAGCCATTTCTATGAACTTATCTCGAATTCAAAAGACTTCTCATTAATGTTAGAGGCATGAAAATAACATGCATAAGACAAGATCCATGCTACAACATAAAGAAGTAAACAATGTGCCATGCACAACAAATAACCAACAGACAGGAACATTAAAATACATATCTCAGAGATAATTAAATACACAATAGAATAACATTATACAGAAAACACAGAGAGCACTTATCTTTCAATTAAACATTCACCAACTAGCTATAGACCAAGGGCGTTCCTCCCAGCCATATACATTGCTATTCATTTACTCTCAACAATAGGTCATCCCTGAGCCAGGGCTATGAATCCACAAGGACGGGTCCTAGGCCAAATATAAAAACACACAATAGTTGACTAACTAGCTCTCAGGTTTCCCAACCCCATAACAAATCCAAATTTCCAGCTCTCTTTTCCTCTCATCATGCACAACCAAAAATATTAACACCTTTCTCTTCCACGCAGTCCCTCAGGTTATCCCGCTTCTCTATAGGGCTCCAGTGCTACTGGTAAGGAAATATCCCTACTAAAAACCCCAAGGATTCTCTGTTGTGGATATTTCTATCCAAATTTCCATCAAGATCATGCACACGGAAATCCATTCCCTCCTAGAATGATCAATACATTATATTACAACCATTTGAAAATGGATATCCTCTTCCAACCATTCATTTCCATGCTCATCCAAAGAGCACAAGAAATAGTGGGAATGAGTGAGGAAAAAGGAAGTAGAAGAAGAACAGGAGAAGAACAAAAGAAGAAATAGGGAGAAGAAGATGAAGAAGACCCAAAACATCCCCCAAGGGATGTTTAAATTACATGAAGACAGAGCCACATGGCCTCCCTCCCAAGAAGCTCATGTAACTCCTTTTCTCCATAAAATCAATTATGGGTAAAATAAAATAATAATAAAAAGACTTATCCCCTCAAGCCCCCTCTCTTGTGGAATAATAGCCCCTATCTCTTTTGTCTTGGTTCGTCTTGCAACCGACAATGTATTATATTAATGTATATGAAGTATTACATTTCCTAGGCACTCTGGCCCCTCTTCAAATTTACTGACTCACCAACCTAAGTCATCATTACATAATACATTATAGTTCATAAGGGTTAAAACCAGGGTGTTACATCCCCCTTCTCCTTATTTTGGCACTTTCCTCAGTGCACAACAACATTCCAATTTTATTAACATTACAAATCTAGGATCTTTGGCCTTAATCCACACATTCATTCCATCCAACTCTTATATACATAGGCACTCTAGCCTAAAATTAAACATGTATACATAGGAATTCAGACCCAAAACATGTATAATGATATTCATAATTTATATTTATGGTAGTAGCTCCAACCAATAATCTCTCCTTCCCTCTCAGCCCTACACAACCCAAATAAATAAACCCCTTTCTCTTCCATGCAATCCCTCAGGTTGTTCCACTTCTCTCCAGGGCTCCAATTCACTCGACCAGGAAGTTTCAAAGTTGTGGCTTCCATAACTCTAACTGCAACAAGTCCATTGGAATTTATTCATTCTATGCCGTTGTCATTCAGCTGCTCTAGCATCACCTTCTTATTTTCCCTCATAGTCTGGTACTTTTATAGATCCTCAACATTCATTGTTTTCCTACAACATTTCAAATAAGTGAGCATGTCAATTCACAATTTGTGCATAATTTTTT
>ML851603.1:20581-35480 GCA_009831015.1 Picea engelmannii
TTAATCCTTCTAATAATTTGATCATAGCTTCAACATGCAACACTAATAATGTCATGACAAATAGATGCATATCAGAATAATCACACTTGGGTTGCATCATTCCTCTGAATGTGTTGGATCTTGAGATCCTTCTGGATCTATGGCATGAGATCCCTTCTCCTGCAAATACACTTTAGGGTTTAACCATTAAACATCTGTGAGTACATACCTTTGATGACATTTGCAGGTAGTGGCTCCATCTGGTAGTAGCGGTAATCATTACCAACTCTTAAGAAAACTTCAATGGTGACTGCAACTAGTCTTACGGCTGCAACTGCAACTGATGCTGCAACTGCAACTGCAACTTAGAGTTTTATGAGGAAACCCTAATTTTTCAAACTTCAAATTTTGAAATTCTGATCTAGGGAATGGATGCGCTGGGCTGAGGCGAGTATGTTGGTGTAGTTAGAATTTTGAAAATCCAACTTTTACCCCCTCAAACTTGATCTGCGGATTTTTGGACTGGTGCTTCTGGTTTTTCTGGTACTTTTGGTACTCTGGTACTTCTGGTACTCTGGTACTCTGGTTTTCTGGTACTTTGTGAAACTAGAGTTTCACTTTCCGGGAGATCTAGCCACTGAAAATGTGCACTGAAGGTGCCAAAATGATCCTTGGGGGAGGGCACAACTTTCTAGGTGGTTTTGGAGCTGAAAAGCTTCACTTTTGCAAAACCCTAATTTTTAGGTATGGTAGCAGTGACATTTTTCCTCTTGCGAAATTTGCTTCCTTCAGGTTGGCTCTGATACCATGTTAATGTTTATGCCATTATTATAGTTCTTTGCAATTCAATAGATAATAGCAACATAAGAACAAGATCACTGAGAAATACACATCCACAAGAGACACAGCATTTATCCTGGGAAACCCTCTAGGGGAAGAAAACCCAGCAAAACTTCCTTAATATAAATAGCCAATATAATGCCAAGAGATCTTATGCTAAAACAGAAAGTCCTCTCCCAAGATATGCGCCACTCTCTCTCTCCTTTGTCGGTAACAGATCAAAACTTGTCTCTCAAACTGAGCAAGTGAGTTGTGATGAAATGAGGCACTAGCCTCCTTTATTTATACAAGTTCTGGCACGTGTGAAGTGTCTCTTCACTGGCAGGGCCAACTTCTTCATCTGGGTGGGTAAACCCACCTTTATTATATTTCTGGGTCTTCTTATTAACTGTTGGGGCCGACTTCTTATTCTGCCTATTATAATTGTTTGTTGACCAATCTTCAAAAGGGGATTTGGTCCTATTACAATATCCGACATGATCAATCCACAATGGGGATTGATCCTATAAATAAAATATCAATAATAATAAGAATACTCTTTGCAGTTACATTATTTCAACACCAAGGAAGAGAAACCATGACGCATAAGAAGTGGAATAGGGAAAGTGTGTGTGCATGAGGAGAAGAATAGGAATGATCAATGCATGTGCACATGGTCACATAGTGAAAGGGATAGTCAACTCTCCACGTAGGATGGTCAAGAGGGAGTAAAGCGTGTGAACTAGAGTGGACAAGAAGGTTTGCGCACTAGCTTGTTTGAAGCATGCGCATGGGATTATGAGAATAGGAGAGGTGTGAGGGAATACCAAGTGAGTAGTTGAGGGAAATAGGAAGAAAAAGACAAGGAATAAGCGCATGCTAGGTGGAGAGAGGGTTTAAGTGAGTGAATGAGGGAAGTTAATGTAGACAAGAGAGGGAGATGCACCCTAAAATTTAGGGAAGGCGCACTTAACCATGGGAGGAAAGAAAATAGAACCCCACGTGTGAGAATAAAGACTCCAAGAGGCGCATGTGAGGAATAAAACACTTAGGAATAGGATTTAGAGGTTTGACGTGGCGCATGCAAGATGAGAAGAGGGAGTAATGGAGAGGTAATGCGCCACACGTGTGAGGGAGAAGGGAGAGTGAGAAGGTGCACTTGAGGAAGTGGGAGGAGATAATGAGAGATAAAGAATGCGCATAGGATTTTAGAAGGGGAAAAAAATGCATGGAGGATTAAATTTGGAATCCAATGCATGTCTATAAACCAAATTTGGCCAAGTAATGCACAAGTTAGCCAAAGAAGAATTTCTCCCTATCCTTTAGGAATTTAGTGTTTAAGAGGAAATTAAGAGGAATTTGGTGAAATTAATGCATCGAAAGTGGAGTTATGGTGAGTGAGGAAAAGCTATTGAGAAAATTAATCCTTGATTGTTTAAAATTTAAATCATCTCAATGGGATTGCCACCTCACCTATGCGCCCTCTTTAATTATTTAATTAATTCACTTAAATGCTTTTGCCTCAAAAAATGTGCCCCCTTTAATTAATGCCATGTAGATGCCACATGTTGCACTGAGAGTCTACCATATGTCGGAATTTGACCCTTCCACTTGTCACTTTTGGAGCCAACCACCCCAACTATTTATAGAAATCACTAAAAATAGGGTTTGGCTCCTAAATTTTAGGAAACTCTCAAAAACATCTGGGACGACTAGGAGAACACCATCATGTGTCAAACATTTAAAAATAGACACTGCTAAAAATAGAATGTGCTTGCATGTCAACAATATCATACTCATCAGATTCGATTTTTCGAGAGGATTCCAAATATGTGATCAGAATGTGATGTCCCATTCCCAAGAGTAGGCCAGCAGGGAGTGACTTAGTAGTCTATGTGTTCCCATAGACTATAGTCGGGCACAAATAGGGAACAAAAGGAGAAATAAGGGTGATTTGGTGGTTAAACGATGAATTAAGCCAAAAAACATAGGAAAAGTCACTTTAGCCTAAGTCAACGAAGAATTAGAACGAAAAGGTGCTAAAGGGGGACTTAATTAATTAATTACTCACCTTAGGAGGAAAAGCGCCTAGCTTAAGTGAGGTCAATGGTGAATTAGATCGGGAAGAGTATAAAGGGAGGAATTCGACCTAATTCCTCATGATGCATTGCTATGATTTGATGTTGAGAGTTCCCAGAGGAGGAAGAGATCCGACTTCTACTGTTTTGTGGATTTCTAGAGGAAACCACCACCATTGATAGGTTTCGGTGCTGAGAGACACACCCTAGCCCATCAGAGATACCATCCAGGTATTTCACTGTGCTATTCATGAGTATCTAGTTGCAGTGTTGCGCAACTCAGCCATTGAGGGCGCAAGGTCAGATAGAGGGGTTGTGTAGTTGCACGAGATCAAAGCTCGGTTTGCAGTTTTCTTCTGACCCAGTTGAGATCCAGCCAGGGTGCATAGATTGAGACACTTCCCATCGGATTCAGACGATGGAATCCTTCAGAGTGCATCATTCAGCCATCTAGGGTGCAACTCTTTTGGAAGGATAGTTGGGGTTATAGATGGAGCATCAAAGCAGATCTGGGGAAACCCTTCCGACCTAGTTCTGCATTTGTCAGGGCGAACGTTTTGAGTCCTATATCAGCTGATTCCATTGGTGGAATCATTTAGATGCATCCAGAGAGCCCAGGAGGTGCGCAGACCCCCAAGGGACAAGATCTGAAGCATCAGAGGACAAATCTTTCATCCGGCAGTCACTAGGATCAGTCTAGAGGCCAGGGTGGATCTATTGGGACAGTTTCCAGCTCATTCTGACGAGTATAGCCTTCCAGACGAGTTTTCCAGTTTGTAGCGGTTATTGTGCTTCTCCGGAACCGCCGATTTTGTCGATCTATCCGTGCATGCATCAGATCTTCCTTCATCTTCTGATCACGGAAACCCCTTGAGTATCAGATCTAAAGATAAAACGCATCCATAAACCCCTAGAGTATCAGATCTATGAGTTAGAACACTAGATTCATAGTAGATATCCAGATCAGGGATATTTCAGTAGTATCAGAGCTTTAGTCTTGCCAGTCTGTGACTAAAGACGATGAGTACAGCAGAAGACCCAGATGGTCGTGAGCACGTAGGTGACGAATATGTCACTTACAACACGCGTAAGGAAAGAAGGCCTAGGCTTGACTTTCCTCCTTTCCCTCCCAGTTCAGAGGAAGAGGAAGAGGCACACAAAGAAGCAGAGAGAAGAGCAGAGCGTGAGGCTAAGCGCGAGGCAGAGAGGATGCTAGGAGACAGATATGAGCGACCACAGGGCAGTGGTAAGGCCCCCATGGAACTAGAGGTAGCCTTCATGCACGTTATCAATGATATGTTAGCTAGTCAGCGGACCATGTCTCGATCCTTGGCTCAGGTGGCTGATAGATTGGCTATGGTGGGCATCCCGAGCACACAAGCCCCACATGCAGCACAGGGGAACTCAGGGTAGGCAGTAGACCCCAGTCACCCACTCGCACATACACCTCTGCGAGTAGGATTCCCTGACCTTTGTTTCCCCGTTTCCAGAGGGCGCCCCCGGTAGCAGCACAGATGTCGATAGCACAGAGACCGCCCACTCATGTAGAGGACATTGCAGAGTATCGGAGGGAGTATGCAGCATTGGGTTGTGACTTCCATCAAGACATGATCCTAGTCGAGTATTGTGGACTCGGACTCAGGAACCGCCCTAGAGAGCCACAGAGAGGAGGGTCGTAGCAGCAGCAAGGGCATAACATTGATTTCATACAGAAAGTTGGTAAACTCACCATACCTTCTTTCGACGGATCGTCCAAATGCACCGCCAGGGCTTGGGTGCAGAAGCTAGACACATACTACAAGCTCAAATAGATGACCAACACAGAGGCCATCAGTTTCACTACCTTACACTTGGAGGGTGAGGCACATGAGTGGTGGTATCATGGATTGGTGACATTGGGCCACAGTCGCATCACCTCCTACAGAGAGTTCACAGAGAGACTCATGGACAGATTTGACAGGAGGGATCCAAAGATCCATTTCAAAGATCTAGCCCAGTTGAGACAAATTGGCACAGCAAAGGCATTCATCTCAGAGTTTCAGCGGGTAGCAGTGGCAGTGATAGATATATTCGAGCCAAGGCTGATCATGTTATTCACAGAAGGGCTCACAGAACCCTTGAGAGGATGGGTGAAGGCTTACCGGCCTCACACCTTGCAGGATGCCATCCTACGCATTAGAGATTTGGCGGACTCAGTATCAAAAACTAAACCCTTTTCCAAACCCTTCGTACCACAGAAGGATCGAGACCGGAAGCCATTCCAAAGAGAATGGAAGGGCAAGGAGAAGTTGGATGATGAGACGAGACGAGAGTTGATCGGGAAGAAGCTTTGCTTCTCTTGCAGAGACCCTTGGATCTCAGGGCATAAATGCATGGGAAAGGGGCAAATCCACTACATTGAAGTGGAATCAGGCAGTGAGGAGGAGGATGAGGATATCGGGACACATGAAGATAGTGATTCAGAGGATGAGACCACTCATGAGCCAGAGTAGCAGCTGAAAAAACCTCAGATACCGATAGGGGCACAGCCCAAGGAGGACACAAAACCTCGTAGAGAGGTGAAAGGGGGAACCATAGCCACCCTTTCAGGAGTACCCAGGTAAAACACTCTCAGGCTCAAGGGCCTTGGACAAGGGCAGCGCATGACTGCTTTAGTTGATGGTGGGGCCACCCACAATTTCATAGATGCATCCTTAGTAGCCAGGAGGGGGTTACGCATTGAGGAGTTTGAGGGATTCCACGTGGCAGTGGAAGATGGATACACAATGACATGTCTGGACATGATCCCAGACCTAGAGGTCAAACTAGGCAACTACACCTTGACAGACACTTTCTATGTAGTTGACCTGTTAGATATAGATGCAGTACTGGGGGTATAGTGGTTATATTCATTAGGGGAGATTAGGTTCAACTATCAAACGTTGACCATGAGATTTAGAGACGCCAGTGGATCGAGAGTGGTATTGAGAGGCATGTCTATAGGAGCACCACGAGCAGTATCGACAAAACGGATGGAGAGGATCTTTCGTCACGATGATGTGGCCTATGCAGCAGAGTGTTTGATCACCACACGGAAGGATTCAGAGGGCAAAGAACAGTACCATCCACAGATCAGAGAGATTCTGAGCCAGTATGAGCCAATGTGGGCCGATACCACCAAGGAGACCACCAGATAGAGGATTTGAGCACACAATTGAGCTAGAGGTAGGAGCTACACTAGTGATCACTGCGCCTTATAGGCATCCCAAGAGGTTCAAGGACGAGATTGAGAAAGCAATCAAAGAATTGCTTGCGATGGGGCACATCAGGCCCAACACGAGTCCTTTTGCCTCTTCAGTTGTTCTAGTACTGGAGAAGGATGGCACATTGCGGATGTGCATTGATTACAGAGCTCTCAACAAGAAAACGATAAAGAATAGGTACCCCATTCCACACATAGATGAGTTGATGGACAAGTTGCATGGGGCAGTTTTCTTCACCAAGATCAATTTGCGATATGGGTATCATCAGATCAACATCAGGGAGTAGGATATAGAGAAGACCGCATCCAAATGCCACTTCGGACATTTTGATTTCTTGGTCATGCCATTTGGGTTGACCAATGCACCAGCCACTTTCCAGTCTTACATGAACCACATCTTCAGAGGACAGTTGAGGAAATACCTTTTGGTGTTCTTCGATGATATATTGATATACAGCAGGACGTGGGATGAACATTTGGCACATTTGGAGGAGGTCTTGAGCATTATAAAGGCACAGTCATTATATGCCAAAGAATCCAAATGTGAGTTTGGCATGAGAGAACTATTGTACTTGGGGTATATCATCAGTGGGCAGGGAGTACAGGTTCATCAAGAGAAGATTAGGGCCATTCTGGATTGGCCAACACCCAAGAACCTCATAGAGTAAAAGGGATTCTTTGGGTTATGCAGTTACTACAGGCGGTTCGTCGAGGGTTTTTCACAGTTGAGAGCACCACTCACAGACTTGACCAAGAAGGGTGCTTTTCATTGGACAGAGGAGTCACAGTAGACATTTGATAAAATGAAGGGAGGTTATGAGCACATGCCCTGTTCTAGCCCTTCCAGACTTCTCGCAGCCGTTTGTCTTAGAGTGCAACGCATCAGGGGTGGGGATTGGAGCAGTTTTGATGCAGGGGGAACACCTCATTGTGTTTGAGAGCAGAAAGCTCAACGAGTCGGAGAGGGTCTATTCTATTTACGACAAGGAAATGCTAGCAATCATGCACACCTTAACCAAATTCAGGCAGTATCTGGTAGGCAGCAGATTTGTAGTGAAGACTGATCATAATAGTCTCAAGTATTTCCTAGATTAGAAAGACCTCAGTGAGAGGTAGCAGAAGTGGGTCTCAAAGATCCAAGCCTTTGACTTTGACATTGAGTATGTCAAGGGAAAAAGGAATATCGTAGCAGATGCCTTGTCCAGGAGGCCAGAAGGGTGTTCAATGATGGACATTTGTACAGAGTGGAAAGCTAAATTGTTGGTGGAGTACTCCAAAAACAAATTTTCTTGTGAGGTGATGGATAGATAGGTGGTTGATGATAGATACCGGGTTCTTGATGACGTCATTTTCTACAAGGACCGGATCTACTTGGCTCCAGAATCTACCCTGAAGAGGAAAATTCTGAAGGTGTGTCATGATGCACCTACAACAAGGCATCAAGGGTACTTCAAAACGTATAGGCAGATCAAGGACAGATTCTCATGGAAGGGTCTCAAGGATGATGTGTTGAAACACATCCAGGAGTGCACGACTTGTCAGCAGAACAAGTCCGAGCAGACACACACTGCAGGGTTGCTACAGCCTCTACCCATTCCAGAGCAAAAATGGGAAAGCATTTCTATGGATTTCATTACAGGCCTTCCTCGAGTGCAGGGCAGAGACTGTATATTTGTGGTGGTCGACAGGTTGACCAAATTTGCACATTTCTTTGCCATACCCACGGACTACAAGGCCATACAGGTAGCAAAGTTGTTTTTTAGGGAGGTATTCTGGTTGCATGGTTTACCCAGACAGATAGTCAGCGATAGAGATGGGCGCTTCATTAGCGCATTTTGGCAGGAGCTTTTCAGGTTGACAAGCACAGAGCTAGCTATGAGTACCAGCTACCACCCACAGACAGATGGACAGACAGAGATCATCAACAAATGGGTGGAGGGGTATCTGAGGAACTATGAGGGGGGGGCAGCAGCGCACATGGGTGAGATGGTTACACATGGGTGAGTATTGCTACAACACAACTTACCATATGTCTATTAGGATGCCACCGTTCAGGGCATTGTATGGATACGATGCACCCTCCTTTATGGAGACTGTGTTTGGGGACAGCAGGGTCCCGAGGGCCAAAGACTGGGTGGAGGAGAGTCAGAGGATTCTACAGGCAGTGAGGGAGAACTTGCAGATGACTCATAACCAACAGAAGATCTATGCAGGTCGGCAGAGAGTTGAGAGCAGTTTTGAGGTAGGGGATTTGGTTTTTCTGCGATTACAGCCATACAGACAGCCCTCCTTGAAAAGGAGCGGAGCAGAGAAGCTGAAGCCGAATTTTTATGGCCATACAGAGTCATCAGGAGGATAGGCGAGGTGGCATACGAGCTAGAGCTACCAGAGGGTAGCAAGATTCATAACGTCCTTCACGTCTCTTGCCTTAAAACGGTCGTGGGACAACAAATTAGCATTTCAGAGGAGTTGCCACCCTTGGATGAGGCGGGCCAGTTGGAGCTAGTGCCAGAGGAGGTACTAGAGCAGAGAGAGCGCAGGTTGAGGAGCAGGGTCATCAGGAAGTGCTCGGTTAGATGGAGGGGTCTTCCAGTGGAGGATGCCACATGGGAGGGAGAGCATATTTTGCAGCATCCAGGATTGATGTTGCTTGAGGACAAGCAATCTCGGGAAGGGAGGATTGTGATGTCCCATTCCCAAGAGACCAGCAGGGAGTGACTTAGTAGTCTATGTGTTCCTGTAGACTATAGTCAGGCACAAACAAGGAACAAAGGGAGAAATAAGGGTGATTCGGTGGCTAAACGATGAATTAAGCCAAAAGACATAGGAAAAGTCACTTAAGCCTAAGTCAATGAAGAATTAGAACAAAAAGGTGCTAAAAGGGAACTTAATTAATTAATTACTCACCTTAGGAGGAAAAGCGCCTAGCTTAAGTGAGGTCAATGGTGAGTTAGATCGAGAAGAGTATAAAGGGAGGAATTCGACCTAATTCCTCATGATGCATTGTTATGATTTGATGTTGAGAGTTCCCAGAGGAGGAAGAGATTCGATTTCTATTGTTTTGTGGATTTATAGAGGAAACCACCACCATTGATAGGTTTCGGTGTTGAGAGACACACCCTAGCCCATCAGAGATACCATCCAAGTATGTCACCATGCTATTCAGGAGTATCCAGTTGCAGTGTTGAGCAGCTTAGCTAGTGAGGGCACAAGGTCAGATAGAGGGGTTGTGTAGCTGCACGAGATCAGAGCTCGAATTGCAGTTTCCTTCCGACCCAATTGAGATCCAACCAGGGTGCATAGATTGAGACACTTCCCATCGGATTCGAATGGTGGAATCCTTGACAGCGCATCATTCAGCCATCTAGGGCGCAACTCTTTTGGAAGGACAATTGGGGTTATAGACAGAGCATCAGAGCAGATCTGGGGAAACCCTTCCAACCCAGTTCCGCATTTGTCGGGGCGAACGTTTTGAGTCCTATATCAGCCGACTCCATTGGTGGAATCATTTAGATGCATCCAGAGAGCCTAGGAGGTGCGCAGACCCCCAGGGGACGAGATCCGAATCTTCAGAGGACAGATCTGCCATCCAACAGTCACCAGGATCAGTCTAGAGGCCAAGGCACTTCTATTGGGACAGTTTCCATCTCGTTCTGACGGGTATAGCCTTTCGAACGTGTTTTCCAGTTTGTAGCGGTTACCATGCTTCTCCAGAACCGCCGATTTTGTTGATCTATCCATGCATGCATCAGATCTGCCTTCATCTTTTGATCACGGAAACCCCAGAGTATCAGATCTGAAGATAAAACGCATCCAGAAACCCCCAGAGTATCAGATTTGTGAGTCAGAACACTAGATCCGTAGTAGATATCCAGATCAACTGTAGATATCCAGATCAACTGGATCAGGGATATTTCACAGAATCAACAAGCGAGCCTTGGTGCCCCACCTGTTAAAAATAGAAATATCATGCATGTCACCTGGAAAAGTGTCATCGAGCCCAGAATCATGCAAGGACCAACCATGTATGCTCAAAACTATCAACTGAGTCTCTCAAACACTGTCTCCTAAAAAGTAGGGATGCTTGTTGTATGTAAACATCTCTCTCAAATGTATGGGAAACCAAGCTAGCTCTAACCCTTAAATAAAAAACCATATACCGATCATGTGCCTATCTTTGATGGGAACCAACCTCTGAATCACACAAATCCCAAACTCTGGGAGAATCTCAAAATGTTAGCCAAAATAGTGCATGATGGCTCTTAACCCTCAAGATTTTCAAGGATGAAAATCTAGGGATTAACATGCTCGTACTAGAAACCTACAGGTATCTCTTCATGACAAAGCTGAGGATATACTTTGCCTCCAGGAGTTATAGAGCCAGTGTCTGTGGGCCTTCATAGGAGTTCGCAAGACAAGTATGGGCCCCTCACAGGTTATGAGAGACACCTTTTGCAGCTAGGTGAATCACATGGTTTATTGATCCTGAATGGGCTCCTCTGTTTTTAGGGTACAAAAGATTTTACTTGCTTCCCCCGCAGTGGGGGGGGCAATGTGGTTGACTATGTCCTGGCCAACCAGGATCTTCTCCCACATATCAAACACTTCTTTGTATCCCTCCTCCCTCTGGAAAACCACACTCTCCTCATCTTCTACATATTTACATCCCCCCCCTCCCCCCACCCCCCAACCCACCCCTCCACACCACCTTCCTTTTTGATAGAGATTACACCAACTCTTACACCACTCGCCTTAAGGAGTTTCTCCCCCCCATTTCCCACTTCAAATCACTAGACACAACCATAGCCAAATATGAGATATTTTCCACAGTCCTTGTGGAGAGAGTCCTTGATTCCTATCCCCACTCTACTCATCAACACACCCATAAGCCTACCTCTAGTTGTTGCCCCATGAACTGCTAGTTTGACGATGAATGTAAATCCCTCCACAAACAACTTCGTCTTACCCAAACATACGACCCATCTTCCTTCCCTCGCCTCAACAAAGCATACTGTCAACTCCTTCACCACAAAATGGGAACATTTCTCTCCTGGAGGAGACAGAAACTTTGTGAGGCCCTTCGCCACTCCCCAAAAGCCTTTTGGCATGCCCTTTTCCCTACACACCACGTTGCCCTGCCTGACCTTGACCCTCAGACCATGTTCTCCCACACTACCTCCCTTTATGACATTCCTGGACAACCTCCCACTAACATCTCCTCCCCCCCCTCCTTATGTCGCCTTTTCTTTGAGCGAGACATTGGGAGAGCAGTTAGATCTATGAGTACCAACAGAGCGACAGATGAGGAAGGGCTTCGGGCCGAATTCCTTAAACGCGATGTCCAGTCTCTTGAGTCTTACATTGCTGATTTATTTAACCATGTGGTATGTTCAAGCTTTCCCCCTCCTGGACAAGACACATTATTCATCTGATATGCAAATTAGGGATTAGTTCCAATCCGAACAACTACCGAACTATCATGGTGGGTCACACATTCTCCAAGCTTTACGCCACAGTCTTACACCAGTGGCTCTCTAAGGAGCTAGAACATAGACATCTCAAGGGGCAGAGGAGAAGCAGGTTTCCACCCAGACTACCAGATGATTGATCACATCTTCACACTTCGAGCCATTATTGAGGAGGCTCGTCGTTTCTCTTCAAAGGAGAATTCTAGAAAGCGTTTGACATAGTTCCGAGGGAGGCATTATTCCAAAGGCTTTGCGACATTGGCATATCTGAGACTCTCTTAGTAGCCATCATGAGGTTGTACGAGTCAGTTTCAGGATGCCTCAATATGGCGCACGGCCTTTCCGACTTCATCCAAAGTACCATCGAGGTAAAACATGGGTGCCCCCGCTCGTCGACCCTCTTCGGGATCTATATTGATGAGCTAGAGTTCTTCCTACATGAGCACATCCATGACGGGGATGGTTGTCTTCTACATTAGGTATTGATTTCCTTGATCCTATTCGTTGACGACTTGGTCTTGTTGGCCTCTACTCCTGAGGGACTGTAGAGATAGATCAGTGAACTGGCCAGCTTTTGTGACCTCCGACAGCTGACGGTCAACCTCAGTAAATCCAAGGTTTTGATATTCAATGCATCGAAGAGCTCTCTTACACACTTACATTTCTACTACTGAGGGGCAGAGATTGAGATCACCACAACTTACACTTACCTGGGAGTATAGTTCTGCAGCCCATTATTTAGGCAAAGTTCATTGTCCACCCATTATGCCTCGAGGTCATTTTTCGCTTGGTTTCTTTCCTTCATAGAGTCAGGTCTTTCAGAGACTCTGCCACTGGGAGAGATGAGTACCCCTACCTCACACTTTGCTCCTCGGAGGCTCTTGCTTCGAATCACCCCTCAGGCTGTGCACGAGGTTGGTTCTCAGAGGTGTCCCGACTTCTCCAGTCAATGACTATTTCCCCAGAGCACCTTCCCCCGTTCAATTTCTCCCTTGATGTGTCGCGCCATCTCTTGCCGAAAAGACAAGTACTAAATTAGGTTATTAGAGAGAACATTTATATATTGTACACTCAAGTCACTAGGACCTCACCTCCGACGAGCTTGGGCTCAAAGATGTCCTTCTATCTAGAGCACTTTTTGGAGTTGCGGAATGGCATCATCCTTTGCCCCCTTATATGCACAGGCGTTGGATGCACTCACTCAAGATCCTTTTGGGACAACTCCGGGTTTGTTCTCATTAACTCTGGATTGAGACGAACCACCATATACCACGATCTAATAGGATCCGTTAGATGTGCCACATATAGGAGCTGGATGTTGATGAATGCAAGTATGTAAGACATTCTCCAGCTTACAAACCTGTGAGGTGTGGATCATTCCAGTTATGTGAATCCTTTCTCTTATCTTACAAACCTGAGAGAAAGCCCCTAAGAAGGGTTTGTGGTTCCTACCTGGGACAGAGATAGGAATGTAGAGATGACCTCCTCCATGACATGAGTGAGAAGAACTCCAGATGATTATCCGGTGGAAAAGCGATCTGTTGAGTTAGGACGTGCATGTGGTTGAGCACAAGGTGAACGTGTGAAATCCCAAAAGTGTTGGGCACATCATCATGAGAACAGAAATAAAGATGATGTGATAGCCTCCTCTAAGCAACAAAGTTGACGAGAAGACTCCAGATGATTCTCCTGTCGGTGACAGTGGGAAAGCAGATCTGTAGAGTGGACGTGCATGTGGACGAGCACAAGTGAACGTGTGAAGATCTGGCTCATCTGTGTAATGCAGTGAGCCAAAGATATGACATCCCTATGGATGTACCCCTAGTGGATGAGCACTAGTGGGTGTATCAGATCCTTTGTTATATGTTGTTAAAGAGTCAGACCTACCTCTAACCCTAATTGTTATGTAAAGGGTACAGGTCGGCCCCACCTTAATGTGATTAATAATAAATGTAAAAGATAATTAATATTAATATTAATATTAATAATAAAAGATAATTAATATGGAAATTATTAATTATGTTTTGATTGATTGAGGTTGGCCCTATTGTGCCAATAGACACATCACTTGATGTGACAAATCTTATATAAATAAAGGTGAATCCCCATTGAGGAAACACACTTATCATTGTGTCATCTCATGATTTCAGAAGTTGTGGTCTGAAATTATGAGAATTGCAGCACCCTCTTGTGTGCCAGTTTTATTGATGGTGTGGGAGGTCTTTCTCTTGAAGAATATAGCAAAGGATTTGGTTGGGTTCTCTGCCCTTGTTGAGAAGGGTTTCCCAGGATACATCTTGTGTTCTTGTGCATGGATCTTCTTCTTGTGATCTTGGTTGTTGCAGTTGTTATGGTTGAAGTAATTGTTCACAGAAAAATTTAAAAGGATTACATGAGCCATAGCTCACTAAAATCGAACATTGGAGACAAAGATGCACCTCATTTTTAAGTGCTCTCTATATTATGAGATCAGAGGATGCTATCATTGCCTCTATAGGGACTCAGGGGGCTCCCTCTCTACTTTCTTCTCCTAAAAAGTGATTTATCCATCCTTATGGCTTCTCCGGCCATTGAAAGTCACTTCTCATCATCTTATTTTGTAGTGCTCTTCTTCTCGATTCCAATGAGCTATTACACTAAGAGGTTTCTCCAAGTAATATGCTCATTATGACCTTCTTAGTGAATTTAATTAAGATATGACCCATAACAACTCAAAATTACGGAAATCGTCGGAATGCAACAAAACCAAAGCCAAGTTGTGCGGAATGGATCCTGATGATGAAAGATGCAAGTCGGGCCTAATAAAACCCCTCAATATCTCCCGAACTCTCTGTCACCCCTATCTGGCTACTCTAGTAGGCATAGCACTCTGTAAATTATAATGTCCCAAAATGAGGACATTACAATCCTCCCTGCCGGAATATTGCTTGTCCTCAAGCAATAACTAAATCCAACTACATATGATACCGGGGACCCATATCCACCTGCGTGACACAAGGTAGACTACCCTCAAGATGCGGTCTCTCCAAGTGCTCACCACGCATGACACCCACATGCTCCTGATGAGTATAATGATTAATGGCCAAAGAATCTCAGTCAACTCCTCGAGCAACCACTCTACTCGAAACTCAATTCCATCCTATGTTGAACTACCAAGCACTCCAATCCCTAGATCCCATATCAGAATGTGAACCGCAATGCCCTGTGGAGTATAGTTCTGTAACATATCAAAACCATGAGTCTCCTGCAAATAACACATGGCCTCAACCCGAAATAGGTCTATCCTACCAAACCATACCAAACTCAGCGCGACC
>ML851604.1:8028-18310 GCA_009831015.1 Picea engelmannii
TCTACTCGGTTATCCTAGCTCAGTGGTGTATTGCACTTTCTACCACAAAGTGCCTCAAATGAGATCATCTTTAAATATGCTCATTACCAATTGTTGTAAGCAAACTCTACCAAGTGAAAGTAGTCTTCCCATTTTTATGATTTATCCATCACATACATCCTAAGCATATCTTCAATCACCTGATTTACCCTCTTTGTTTTTCCATCTGACTTGGGGTGATATGTTGTGTTAAAGTTCAGTCTTGTCCCAAATCCTTTGAATAGCCCTTTCCCAAAGTTTGATGTGAACTTGGGATCTCTCTCAAACACAATTGTCTTGGGTACACCATGCAACCTAGCAATTTCTCACATTTATATATCAATAATGTTGGATACCTTGTGCGTTGACTTCACTGGAATAAAATGGGAAACTTTAGTAAGTTTTTCCACCATTACAATAATAGAGTCATGTTGCATAACAGTCCTAGGCAACTTAGTAATGAAATCCATGGTTACAACTTCCTACTCCCACTAAGGAATGGGAAAAGGTTGTAGCATGCCAATTGGATGTTTGTGCTCAACTTTGACCTTTTGACATTCAAGGCATCTAGTGATAAAATGAATTATTCATCTGGATCAACAATCCTAAAAATTAGCGCACTTGTCAACAAAGTCTTCAAGTGTTGAAAACTCCTTACACAATCCAGAGTCCATTCAAATCGCACACCTTTCTTTTGCAAGGATGTAATCAGGTGCGCAATTTTTGAGAAGCCTTCAGTAAACCTTATGTAATAACCTGCTAGTCCCATGAAGGACCTCACCTCTGCAACATTTCTCGGTGTTGGCCATTCTTCAATGGACCTTATCTTTTATGGATATACCACTATCCCTTCCCCAAGGATGATACGACCCAAGTAACGAATCTATCATTGGCAAAATGAGCACTTGCTCATATTGGCATACAATTGATGCTCTGTCAATACCAGTAGCACCATCCTCAAGTGTTGCTCATGCTATTCTTTAGATTTTGAGTAAATAAGTATGTCATCCAGAAATACAATGACAAACTTATCTAAGTAATTTCTGAAAACTCCATTCATTAGACACATGAAGACAACTTGCGCATTTCACAACCCAAAAGGCACCACTGGGAACTCGTAATGTACATACCTCTTTCAGAAGGCAGTCTTGTTGATGTCTTCCTCTTTAATTCTTACCTAGTGATATCCATAGCTGAGATCGATCTTTGAAAATATTTTTGCACCCCTCAGTTGATCAAATAGGTTGCCTATCCTTGGCAAATATACTTGTTCTTTGTGGTTACTTTGTTCAATTTCCTGAAATTGATACAAAGTCACAATGCACCATCCTTCTTCTTCACAAACAATACCAGGGCACCCCAAGGTGACATAGTTGGGCGTATATACCCCTTATTTATAAGCTCTTCAAATTGCATCTGTAATTCCCTCAACTCTGGTATACTCATCCTATGAGGAGTCTTGGATACAGGAACTACTCTCGACATCAGATTTATGGAGAAATCTATATCTCTTTTCGGTGGAAACTTTGGTATCTCTTTAAAACATCTTCAAATTCTTTTAGTATTTCATATTCTTCAACATTTGGCACTTTATCCTTAGGCACCTCCTCCATGTGCGTTGCAAATACTTAACATCTGTTCATGTAGTTTTTCTTCAATTGTAATTTTGAAACCTTTGTAATAGTTACAACTCTTGGAATGCCTTGAATTGTTCTTAAGTTTCCTTCCTCATCCAAGCAAGTAAATACCTTATTGTAACAGTCTAGAATAACATGATGTTGGTCCAACCAATCCATGCATATGAGGCATTGATGTTGAGTTGCCACCCACCATAAAGCTCAAGAACATAAATGCCATGATGAATTATTTTAATTTCATCTTGAGAACTAATAACCCCAACACATTATATACATAATGCAACTTCGAACCAAATAGTTGTTTAGTCGTGACTGACAAACAATTTGAAGGGCGCGGGGGAGGGTGCAATGAAAAACATCAAACAAACAAAATTAATCTAAAAGTAAGTGATCCAATCACAAAATCAAACTCATGAACACTCAATCAAAAATGCCTCATTGAGGGCAAATCACATGATCACCATTCACAAGTTTCTCAAACACTTATGTCAAACAAGGAGAGCAATCACAGGAAACCAACCCATAATAAAAGCCATAATCACTTCACGGGATTAATTGCACTTGGTAGGTATGATACATATTGGTGAGGCATCATCAAAACAATAAAGTGAGGCATAATCAAATCAAGTTTATTTTTTGTTGCGACAACGCATTTTGGTAGAGTTAAAAAGCATAACAACTAGAATGTCATATAAATATAATGTTGGCTTTGTAAATATTTAATTACCAAATTGAATTGAGAGAGAAACCTCTTATTGTTATTTTCTTATTTCTACTATGATGACCAAGAAAGAGAAACTTGTTATTATTGTTATTACCTAACAATAGAAAAATTTTATCATTTAAAGAGTAACAATTAGATGAAAGATCTATTTGTCTTTTTTCTTTTCATAATCCATTACATCACATGTAAAATGCATGAAAATATCCAACTCACATAGGAGACACTATAAGCATGTAATGAAATATTCAAATCATGTAAGACATGTCGGCGTAAAATTGGAGAATTGGTTTCTTGGAGGTTGCCAACAAAGATACTGTTGTAGGATAGCAACGTTGGCATCTTCAACCTTCCGCAAGGGAAGGAGGTCTCACCCGAAGCGCAATCGAGACTTGTGTGAGGTGAAGTGAATCAAAGAGGATGAGTCATCAAGTCAGAGGTAACATAATGCACATTCATGCTTTACCATCTAAAGAATTGTATCACCAAGAGTCTAAAACAACAAAAACATCAAATTAACTAGGTTGCGCAACATACACACAAGTCCATACATCAGAAGTAATAATTAGATAAGCAATCAATGACGATAATGATTGACCAACCCTTGCCCATTACATATTCCCATATTTCCAGTTTTCCCTTGGGTGCTTCTTGAGTTCTTGATTCCACTATTGGATTTTCTTGATTCCACTTTCGTAGCTTTTGTCACTTTCTCCTTGCATGTGCTCAAAGCTTCAAGATCTTTTCACTTGCTTGTCCAGTTGGCACATGATTTGTTTCACTGTTGGCACTCTTGTAGTTAGCTTTTCTGCTCGTCCTAGCTATTATTCCTCGCTTCTAATATTTGTTTCAACTATTGTGCTTTCTCGGAAAACTTTAGCCTTTCCGCAAAGTCAGGTTTCCTTCAAAAAAAAAGGGCCCAACAAGCCCTGGCCACAACCTTTGACTCATCTCGAGTCAACCTACTAGCTTGTTCCCCTGACCTTCCACAAATGGAGGACCCAACAGGCCCCGACCACAACCTTTGAATCATCCCGAGTCAACCTACTGGCTCGTTCCCCTGATCCTCCGCAAATGGAGGGCACAACTCCGGTATAATGGCAAGAGACTACTCACGAAAATTCTCATAGTGCTCAACATGGTTCTACCACTTCCTCGCCAAAATCAAGTCTCATGCAACAAATTCTTGAGCGACATTCACATCTAGCTCCTCTGGCTTTGTTGCCAAAAGAGTACTCCATTCTATATCAACAATGAAGTCAAGCTACTACATCTAAATATATTATGCTTGTACGGTGGGCCGAAATTTGTTAAGCTCTTTATTTGCGGCCCTGGTGGATTCATCCAGTGCATCCAAACTTTCATCTTCGACCTGAATTTTTGCAAACTTAGCGGTGTACTCAACAGGGTTAGTCATAGCTCTAGATTTTGCATGCATGTCATTGATTTGTGCACACAATTATATGATTGGTTGGTTGCGTTGGTCCAGCAGACCAACCCAGTCATTGACCATGTCAAAGAGCCGATGACACTCATCAACACGACCATGAAGCAAGGACCTAGTGGTGTTTCCCTCTGCAACTTCCTCTGTAATTTTTTGTAGCATCTATTGGGGTTGGTCCTTTTACTTTAATTTGATCACAACTAACTCATGTTGCAAGGTATCAGTGTTTGCAATCAGTTGTGACCAGGCACCAGTAATTAGCTCAACTCGTTTCAGAGGCACAACTATAGTGATGTCTTCCGAAAGCTCAGGAAAAATCTATCTAAAAGAGGCCCAGACTTGAGAATTTTTTTTTGACATAGTCGCAAGAGTGGATTCAACTTGCACTCACAAGACATGCTCAAGTTCTGCGATAGAAGTGACGACAAAGGTGACATCTTGCAGTTGTTGTGATTTCTATTAGATTTCATCGTTGGAATGTTCAACTGCAATGATCCTCTGTTCGAGCTGATCGGTGAAAACTCAAATAATAGTCAAGATTTGTGGTGTATCCCAAGTGGCAAGCTCACCGTTGGCAAGAGAGGGATCCAACAATAGTCTAGACACGAGCGGGATGTCAGGAAATGAAGAACACTTCCACACTAAACCTAGTAGAAGAGAGGAAGAATTTAATCAAGAACGTAAATGACAATGAAAACACATAATACACAGAGATTTTACCTTGGAAACCCAATTCATAAAAACCAACATTCCTTGAGAATTTTTTTCTCTTGTTGTCTTATTCAATATGAATAAAAGGTTACATGTCTAACCTTGGTCCACACCTAAGACACAATCATCATCATATCGTCTTGCTTGTAGAAGAATAACCTTGTAGCCAATTCAACTTACATTTGCATGACCAACGACCTCTATTAGTCTAACATTGATCAAATGATAAATCAACAATAATCCTTTTACAACCTTACAACATGACTTTTTATAGGATTTACAGTAGGCAAAACCCTAAAGAAATGGCACCCAAAAATGGTTATATATCCATGTAGATCATTTGCTACAAATCCCGTAAATCTCAGGATTATGTTACAGTTGAGTCCAAGTTGAATTACAAGTCGACGTTCATTCAGTCTTCAGTCGGTCGTCTCATGCCCACACTTTGACCTCTTGTCAGTTAACTTGTCGTCGATACCTTTGACTTCGACTTTACCCGGTCGATTGCCTCGACCTTAGAATTGTTGTCGATCCACCTCGACTAGAATTTCACTACAAATAATATAAAAACCCAACATTCTCCCACTTGTTGTATTCTTTGTTGAAACTAGGAGATTCCTAAACTTTCATTCACGGACCCATGGAAATAATGCCCATTTCCTCTCTACACCAAGAGAACTTCACAACACTCACAGACTTGGTTAACAAGTCTGTTAGGTTTTCCAACGTGTCTACTTTCTCCAGCAGCACCTTGTTTCTTTCCACCATATCTCTCACGAAATGGTATTGTACATCAATGTACTTAGTCTTCGAATGATAAGCAGGGTTCGTTTCCAAAAATATTGTGTTTTGACTGTCACAATTTATCTTCATAGTTTTATGCTAAAACCAATTCCTGAACACAACCTTTGCAACCATACCACTTCTTTGCTTCCATGAGTGGTTGCCATGTATTCATATTATGTTGTTGACAGGACTATGACTGCATATCGCTTACCCATCTAGCTTATTGCTCCACTGAAGATATTGAAGACATATCCGTTGGTCGATCTCCATCGATCCAGATCTCCAGTCCAATTGGCATCGACAAAGTCATGTACCTTTAATTTATCATTGTCACCTCCAGGTTTTCCTTGATAGCATATAACATAGTCCTTTGTGCCACACAAATACTTGAATACTCTCTTAACAGTTGTCCAATGCTCCTCTCCAAGTGTTGACATGTACCTGCTCAACACTCCACTACATGGGAAATGCTTGGTTGAGTGCAAATTGTCGCATATATTTGACTACCAACAACACTTGCATAGGGAACATGTGCCATGTCCACTATTTCTTCCTGTATCTTTGGACATTGTTCAACAATTAGCCTTTCTCCCACGGGAATTGGCACCTTCACCAGTTTTTAATCCTGCATGTTGAAACGTTTCATAACAGTTTCAATGTACTCTGTCTGGTTCAACCAAAACTTCCTAGTTGCTTGATCTCTCTTAATCTCCATTCCTAGAATGAAGTTTGTTGCATCGAGATTCTTCATGTTGAAATTGGAGGATAACTACTTCTTCACCTCCTTTATTTCATTCATTTTATTTCCAATCAACAACACATCATTGACATACAAAGCTACATATGTGAAACACCCACCTTCTTCCTTGGAATATATGCAGTGATCAACTTTGCTTCTCACAAATCCCAAAATAAGGATGTATCTGTCAAACTTCTGGTACCACATCCTTGGCTATTACTTTAGACCATAAAGGGATCTTTTCAGTTTGCACACAAACTCTTTCTTTCCCTTTACTACAAATCCTTCAGGTTGTTTCATGTATATTTCTTCTTCCAGGTCCATGTGTAGGAATGTTGTCTTTACGTCCATTTTCTCTAATTCCAAATCATATGTTGTAGCCAGAGACATTAGTACTCTAATGGAAGTTAATTTTGCAATAGGGGAAAATATATGACCAAAGTTGACTCCCTCGACTTGGGAATAACCTTTCGCTACCAATCAATCTTTGAACTTCTTGACTTGTCCTGCGACATTCAACTTATTCTTGAATACCCATTTGCTTCCGAAAGGTTTTCTTCCACTAGGTAACTTTACTAAATCCCATGTCTCATTCTTATACAATGATTCCATCTCTTCGACCATGGTGTCCTTCCAGAGTTTACCCTCTGCCGAGTCGACTGCCTCACCAACCAACTTGGGCTCATCGTCGATGGTAGTTAACATAAATGTGGAATGAAAGTTGGGTGGACTATTCCTTTCAACTTGTTTTCTTACTCTTTATGACCTCCTTACGACCATTGTCAACTGTTCCACCTCTTCATCTGATTCAGTCGACTCATCTAAATCAACCTCTTGCTTCCTCAATTCAAATCACACTGTCTCGGGATTATTCTCAATCTGAATAATTTGGATTGGACTTATCTCTGACTTATCTGAAGACCACATCTCGACTATACACTATTCTTCTTGATGCATGGTCCCAAATCTTGTATTTTTTCATTCCCTCTTTGTACCCAATGAAAATACACGTGATTTCCTTCTTGTCCATCTTGCTCCTCTTTTCCTTGGGAATATGAACAAATGCATCACAACCAAATACTTTAAGATCTGAAACTGAAGGCTTCTTACCCGACCATACCTCATGTGGAGTCATGTCAACTAGTGCCAACAAAGGAGACATATTCACCAGATATCTTGGAATCTTGACTGCCTCTACCCAGAATTCTTGTGCGAGCCCAACACCACTGAGCATGCTCCTTGCCTTTTCCATCAATGTTCTATTCATTCTTTCAACAACTCCATTTTGTTGTGGGGTACAAGGTGTGGTATTTTGGTGTGCTAGGCCACACTTCTTGCAGAAATGATCAAATTATTTTCCATAGAATTCACCACCGTTGCCAATTCTCAACACTTTAATCTTCTTATATATCTGGTATTCTACAAGATATTTAAACTCTTTAAATCTCTCGAAAACCTTTGATTTCTTCCTCGGGTAATATATGTCTTCCTAGAAAAATCATCTATGAGGGAGACATAATATAGGGATCCCCCAAGTGAAGGCACTGAAACAGGTACAAACACATCACTATGCACCAGTTCTACAATCCCATTTTCCCTTGTCACTCCGGATGGGAACCTCACCCGATTTTGTTTTCCATATATGCAATGTTCACAAAAGTCAAATTCTAAATCACATTCAGGAAAACCTTTGACCATACATTTGTTATGCATAGCTCGAAGTCCCTTTTCTCCAATATTCCCCATCCTCTCGTGCCATAGCATAGTCGAGTTGACTTTATTATGTCTTGTCAAGTGGGTTTTAACAGACTTATCCCAAGTCGAGTCGGGTTGAGTCGACGTCGAGTCAAGTTGAGTCGCAGAAGTTGACTTTGGGAGCAACGATGTTGTTGCATCCAATCGAGTCAACATTCCCTAACATCTTGTACAGGGTACCAATCCAAACTCCTTTCATTAAGACCATCGCACCTCTGACTGTCTAACACATATCCTTTTGAAATAGAGTGTGTACACCTGCATCACTCATCTTACTAATAGATATCAGGTTTCTTGCCAAACTTGGAATGTGTAGCACACCTAGAAGGGTTATTTTCCTCCCATCCTGGAGTATCATTTGAACTCTTCCTTGTATGACAATTTTGGTTGTCGAGTTGTCCCCCAAGAACACATCACCTCCATCCTATCGTTCATATTCACAAAACTATTCTCTATGTGGTGTCATATGATAGGATGCTCCTGATTTTATCAACCAAACATCTTGATCTGACTGTGTACTCGTCAACGCCACGTACACATGACCTCCCTTATCCTATGTTGTCTTTCGTCTTTATCTCAGTCGACTTCTTCTTGTCGGATCCTATATTGAATTTTGTTGCCTTCGACTTGTAGTCCTTTTTGTAATGCCCAACTTTACCACATTTCCATAATCTTCATGTCAACTTAACTGGGGATTTATATTTACCCTCTAACTTAAACCTTCTACCAGAGAATTTTCCTTTATCTCTATCTATCGGTCGACCTCTCACCACTAAAGCATCTTTGGCCAATCCTTCCATGTTCTTCTTTCTCATTTTTTATGACATAATAGAATCTTCTAGTACTGGTGTGGTTGTATTACACCCAATAGCCATGACTAAGATATCCCAAGAGTCTGTAAAAGAACATAATAGGATAATACACTTCTCCTCCCTGGTCATTTTAATATCCACATATGATAACTAGCTTAACACGGTATTAAGCGCATTTAAATGCTCAGTCACCGAACTATCATCACTCATCCTCAAATGATACAACTTCTTTCTGAGAAACAACTTATTTACCAGGGATTTCGACTGGTATAAGCTTCCCAACTTGTCCCACATTTTCTTGGTTGAATCTTCACTTGGGACATTCAGCAGTACCGAATTTGCAAGACAAAGTCAAATCGTACTTCTTGCTCTTCTTTTGAGTTTCTCCCATTCTTTCGTCAACATACCTACCGGCTAGGTACCTGGACAGACTATTGTCCATTGTTCTCAATCTATAAGATCTTCCATTTTAAGCTTCCAAAGCTCAAAATTTTGGCCATTGAATTTTTCTATCTCTATTCGTGAGTTGCTCGTCGTTCTTTACCTGTCTTGTGGTTCCTTCTGGAACACCATACTTATCTCCATCTTGAATAAGCTCTCTTGGCCAAGCAGGCTTTATTTTATGGGAGAAGGTCATTTGAGGAGGTTCTTGAACTTCTGTTATATCATGATCCTCAGGAGTCTCCTCATCAGGCCAAGTTACGACTTCCCTTACAGGTTCTGTAGCTCTGGGAACTTCCCTCACGGATTCTGTAGTCCTGGGATTTACAGGTTCCTCTTCATATACTTCTTCAAGCTGGCATCTTCTCAATTTCTTAAATGTTGCTTCTTCATCAAAGGTCATGTCCCTGTTGATCTCAATATGGCGGTGACCAGGTATGTAGATTCTGAAGGCCTTGGATACCTCACAGTATCCCACAAATATTCCCTTCTTTCCGGAGGGTTCTAGCTTGTTTCTTTTCTCTTTCGGTATATGAATAAACACTGGACAACCAAATATTTTGAGATGGATTACCTCTGGCTTCTTTCCGGTGAACATCTCTTCTGGTGTCTTGAGCCCAAGTGCACTATGGGATAATCGGTTCTGCACATAAACAACTGCCATTGTTGCTTCTGCCCATAAGCACGTAGGAAGATCTTGATCTTCACAGCTTCCATCATGGTTCTGTTCTTCCATTCAGCTACACCGTCTTGTTGGGGATCTTGATCCCAACATCTTTGCAGATATTCACGAACTCTTTTGAGGTATATTCTCCTCCATTATCTAACCCGCTAATGGAGGATGATGGCATTGGGCCACACACATCTGAATGAATGAGTTCCAATACTCCTTCTGCTTTGTTGTCCCTTTTTGGAAAAGGGTTCTTGATATTCTTCCCTTGCGCACATCCATTACATATGCCTTCTTGATCAACCTTGAGTTCTGGTAAACTTGTGACAGCTTTGTATATGTATAGTAGTGCCTTGTAGTTTATGTGGGATAATCTTCTAGAGTTCACATGGATTCTTCAATAAAGTGGGTCATGGCAGCTTCTGAGTGACCCACCTTCTTCTTTTCCACTGATGATTGCTTCATTTATGATCTCTCCTTTAGCATGTTGCCTTCTGCAACCTTTGCTATAGCTTCCTCATGTGACCTGGAGCAAGGTCAACAAAACA
>ML851604.1:20295-35666 GCA_009831015.1 Picea engelmannii
TGGGATTCGTGGCCTTTGTGTTGTGTCGATGAGGTCATTATACCACTAAGAAAAGGCTGCAATGTGAAGTTTTTCATTGTTGGTTGTAGTGCGAATATTCCAAGGGTTGAAGAGTTTAGCAATGCCACCATTAGACATGTGAGAGATGTTGCGACCCTATGGCGGCTTCCACTTCCACATATTATATGCTACTAATAAGTAATCATAGATGAAGTACCTGAACTTCTCATGCGCAAGCCTGGAACAATTCGGTTAGCATATATTTACACCAATTCAATGGTTTACCATTTTTAGTGAATTCAGATACTGCGATGGCATCAAGGGTGCACTCTCCTTTCGTGTAATTCTTCGTTACTTTTCTAGCAATCAGATAACATTCCATGTCGACCTATTCATCAGTGATCAACAAAATGTGCACTCTACGACCTCCTTTCCTTGTTTTGTGTTTGTCATATAAGCTAATTTCACCTTTTTTTCACCCATGCTTCCCAGAGCCTTGGAAGTTGTTTGTAACATCCCGCCCTTCCATGGACAACCTGATGAGTTTATGAATGTCCTTGACATGGATGGGATAGGCTTTGTCTAACCATAAGGTATTTGTGTGCACCCTGTTGATAAGGAATTTTGTGCACCGGTCGGCTTCTCTAGTAGTACCAAAGATTGGTAGGTCGTGAAGATTCATCAAGGTAGATTTTTATAGCAGTATGAACTCTGGTTTCCATTACCACTGAAATTATCCATCTGACAGTGTTTTACAATCCATAAATGCATGAATAGCCATTCGTGGGAATTAGGAAGCATCTTTGAAATCCAAGTCGACCAAACAAGTTTGCTCAACCTTCCCATGGAGATCACCCCGAACTGTAACACGCAGATCAATAAATTCCTCTGAAATATCGATTTTGGGAAGAGCTCCTCGACCAGCAGTGTAGACCATCATAATTGATCATCGTTGGTAGACAAAATGAACTGGTAGACAAAAGTGCAGCCTCACAAACTTCTCAAGGGGTTGTAGGACTGAATATACAAAGAACTTGATGAAATCATGATATTAGTGAACAATTGGCCAAAGGCGAGTTTATAGTCAACATCAGGGGATGGTGATGACATTAACAACCATTAATAGAGATATCATGGCATTTTTTTTGACATTAATGTTGGACATGACGAGTAGACACAACAAAATTTATGAGGTGATGTGGGAAGTTCAGAGCATAAGCGAACAGGAGAGTAATGGCCTCGCCAACGATCACCCGGAAAAGTAATGACATGTGTGAGGACGTAAATGAATCTGGCTAATACTGATGGGACATTAAGCAAAAAGGGTATCAATGACATTTAACTAACCCAGTGACTGGGACATGCACAGGTTTCGAGCTTGGAGGATACGAGATACGAAGGGGTTTGATTTAGACCTCCCCAACCACAGAGTTGATATTCATGCTGGATAAATTGATAGGGACTACTAGATTATAGGAAAAGCGATAATCGGACACGTCACCAATCTATTAACGGAAATGGAAAACAATAACTAATGAAAAATCCTACCTATTGTATGCACTCATGCGTATAGGATCGTTGCGCAATTCACCGATCTATAGAGCTTCATGCATGCACCATTCATTGATCTAGGTCGAAGGATACCATCGAGTTGCACGAGGTTCACAACTCTAGATTCAAGGATGTCTGCAACAATAAAATCCCCAACCAATGCATTTGTAGCTTCCTCGAATGTTTTTAATACTCGCTATCATATAACATGACTTGGTCGCCTTACGGAAAATACTTATTCTTAATATGTCAGTCATGCCAAGCTTTTGGTCGATCATTTTCCACCGTCTGAGGAAAAAATGCTAATAATTGAGCTTCTTTGGTTTCCATTAATTCTATAGTTCAAGCTACTAGGGATTCATCACATGTCATCTTAGTAGCTTGAAAATTTAATAGACTCGGAGTTATAAACTTGGCTAGCACTACCATTTTGCATCCATATACCAACTGAAACAGGGTATAACTATGTAATCTCTTTGTAGTGGTTCGATAAGCCCATAACACAGTGGGAACTCTCTCATCCCAATCATCTTGATTGACACAACATACTTTGGTTAAACCCCTCTCTAAGATCTTGTCGAATGCTTCTACAGTTCCATTCGCTTGAGGATGGTATGGACTGATCTTATGGTGTTGAATCAAAAACTCTCTCGTGAGGGTCGCGATAGTATCATTGGTAAAATGAGCTCCATGATTATTGGTCAAGCTCCGTGGATAGCCAAACCTAGTAAATATATTCTCAAAAATTAATCATCCCGCTATGTTTTTAGAAAAATCCCTAACAACTTCTGCTCCAGCCCAATGAGTCAAGTAATCAACTGTAGTAATAATGTATCATTCTTTCGAGTGCTTCATAAGCGGATTGATCAGTCCGATGAAATCAACGACCCACTTTTCAAAGGCTTGAAGTGCTTGAACAAGGTGCAAGGGAAACTCATCACGGCAGGATGGCTTACCAACTTGTTGGTAGACATCACATGCCTTAGCATGTTCTTTGGTGTCATTGAACACCATTGGCCGCCATAATCCTTCTTGTAATACCTTCCGGGAAGTTGCCTTTTCATTGATGTGTCCTCCCACAACCCCACCGTGACACTCCCACAAAATATCTAATCTCTCATGGTCAAGCACACAATGTCTGAGGATGTTATCCAATCTTAATTTGTACAAGTTTCATGTAATCAAATGATAGGTTGTTGCTCGAATCACTAGGTGTCGCTTTTGAGTTACGAAATAACCTTCGGGGAAAGCACGCATGCTAAAAAGTAATGTATTGTCAGACAAGTAATCAAGAATAGCTTCAACCTTGAAAAGAGATGCATCTGGGAGTTGATCATCTACAACTCCACCACTCTCTCCTAATTCCAGTCTAGACAAATGGTCTGGACCCACAGTCAGTTTAAATGGATTAACAATGACCTCAAAACAGAACTCTTGAAACAACAACAACCACTTGAAAATTCTACCTTCCAACATAGGCTTGTTAACCAGATACTTCAAAGCAGAGTGATGAGTAAAGAATTTAAAGTGACTGTCTAGAAAATAATGTCTAATTTTTTGCAGAGCATGGATCATTGTCAAACCTTCCCTTTCAGTTATAGTGTAGTTGCACTTAGCTTGGGAAAGCTTTCTACTAGCAAAGTAAATAGGATGGTCTAGGTTTGCTTCACCAGGTTGTGCAAGGATTGCTTCCAATGCAATTATAGAAGCATCAATATGTATGTAAAATTCTACTTGCCAATTCGGGTAGACGAGGATATGAGTAGTACTTAGATTTTATTTGAGGGTATCAAAGGCTTGATTACATTATGGCATCCAACTAAAAGCCTCAAAAAATCCAATGGGGTGTCTATGCTTGCATAACTTCTAATGAACTTGCGATAGTAGCCCGTGCAACCTAACATCAATCGTAACTGTTTGGCAGTTGTAGGTGGAGGCATATTCAATATCACAACTTTTGCGGGATCAACTATATGGCATAGCAGACTCCCAAATGGTACACAAAAAATATACTTTTTCATATTGAGGGAAATTTGTAGTTGTCTTCAGCAGTCAAACATCAATCATAATAGGCCATGTGTTCCTTTAAGAGCTTGTACACAGTCCAACCATCCATATAGACATCAATAAATTTGTGAATGAAGTCGTGGATCGCTATAATCATTATCTGAGAGAACATCGTTGGGGAATTCTTGAGCCTAAAAGGCATAATATTATAGGCAAATGATCCCCACTCAATAGTGAATGTAGCCTTTTTCTTGTCTTCTACTACAATCCTAACTTGGTGATATCCAGAAAAAAAACCCATCTTTAAAGGAATACACTTCATTCCCCACTACTTGATCCATGACCTCATCACTAAAAGGGGTAGGAAAGGGGTCATGTACACATGCAGTATTCAAGCTCTTGCAATCCACAAATAATCATATATCCTCTGTACGTTTCTTTCTCTAAATGATGACAAGACTGATCCATTCAGCCTCATCTACAGGGAAAATCATCCCAGTTGTTAACATCCAATCAATCTCTTTTTTCACCTTCTCTTTGGCTACGGGATTGAGATGGTATGGCTTGTGTTTGACTGGTTTTGAGTCGGGATTTAGCACTATCTCAATCTCCCCCAAATATCCCTTAAACCTTTTAGTTCTAAAAATCTTGTAGGGAATAGATCCTCATAATCCTGCAACATAGCTTATATCTTGGTCACGGTCTATTCATCCTAATAATCCCAATATTCATGGTTGGGAAAAACTATAGGTGGATGTATGGGCTTAAACTCATTAGTAAAAATCAGTTTCTTAATTTGTTGCATCACTAGGGTGAGTTCATGAGACTTACTTGAAAATGAGAAATTGTGATAGAACTGGCGTTGCAGTACTTCCCAACAAGCGGTTTGTCTTATGGTCTCTTCATGCACGTACCAAACACTTGAAATTCGTCCCAACAAATCAATAAATGGATGTACCCAAAATTGAGAAGGAAGTTGCGCAACTTACCATACCTTAATACAATGCACAACATGCTCTTATGGATTAGACGACCCATCATACGATTCTAGAGTTAAGAGTTGATGCTTCAACTTCTGGTCCTTACGCGACTGGATGACTTGCGATGGAAGGATAAATTGGTATTGAAGAGTGAGTTTGATCACATCCTAAGAAGTCAACACTTCCTTATGTGTGGCCCACCATCTAGCTAGAGATGATTTTAATGCAATATCCAGTACTAATATTCTATGTTTTGCTTTAACTTTGTCTCCCAGGCCAACTAGAAAGTTGTGTAAATATGAATTTCCATCATAAACATGGTGTCCTCGAATCTCTATTCCAATCCACCTAGTGGCTATGATAATTGTGCAATGTCTTGAAAGGTTTCCATACCTTCCTTGTTGCCAATTCTCAAAAGTTTCCTCTAAATCTTCACTTGCAGACTTAATGCTCCGCCAACTTACTGACCCATTTGTAGTAGGGTTAATCTAGTCTGCTTGTTTTCCTGAAGTCAAAGTATAAAGTTGATCTAGAATATCATGTTCCATATTTTCTTCAACTGGATTAGTATATCTAGGACCTTGATATGGGTCTATAGGTTGGGTTACTTTTCATAACATTTGCTTCAAAGGTCACAATTTTATTCTTGAGATCCATAATAATGTAAATCTCATATGCCCAATCAATACCCAATAGAGATGGGTATGTATCCTTCTCTCCCATTAACTCTATGACTTCAAAGTTTGTTATTGTTTTAACACTAGCTAAGTCCACTTCGACGTTTTGTAGTCTCCCAACAAAGTAAATACAATGTTGTTTGGCCATCCACAACTGAATAGGTGAATAGAAGAGCTTGGGCTTACCCATGGATTCCCAAGTCTTCTTTGGTAGTATGTTGATGCCAGAACCGAAATACATAACAACATAATTAATCTCATAGACATCAATGTGGGCATTTAATCTAAATTATCTTCCACATATCCAATTCCTCCTATGTACTCTACCTGTATTTCTCTCCAGAAGATTAGCAACAATCAACTCCTTTGAGTTCCCTTCAGTCTCTAAAGTCTCCTTGAGCATGTTCTACGACTTCTTAGTGAGTTTTTCGTCATCCAGAATGTTGGAAAATAATTGGAGCCATAAATCAATAGCATATTGTGATTTTACTGGAAGGTCCTTCAGTGCCAATAGATTTTTTGCGACTTTTGGTTGAAGCTCAACACTTGGTTCTACAACTGTCGATATGGCAGGGTTAGACATATGTCGAAACATTTATACTGCATTATGGAAGAACTCCTTTTGCCTCATGGGATCATACTTAGCATTCATGAGTATCATTTTCTGAATCTTACTTTGATTAGAATTGTCAAGATCAACACCAGTCCTTGTTCCTCATCAAGTAATAATCTTAATATTGGTCTCCTTTCTTCAGTGATAGGTTGAAGTTCAAAATTTATTAAACTAACACCTCGTTACCTTGCATGATATTCCCATTTTTCAATCAATTCCAGACAGTCCTCAATGGCATGGGTGTTGTTTTTGTAGTGTGCACACCATGGTATTCTTGGTGGTGCACAATCTATTGTGAGATGCCCTTGTTCATCACAATTTTTAACAATGAACTGGTCCTTTCCCACAAATTCGTCCACCTTACAATCCTCCCCCACCTCTACGACCTCCTGCAAACCCTTGAGGAGCTTCATCGACCCTAAATGCCAACCGATCCAATCTCCAGAGCGCGACATTGTTTGGTAGTATGAGTAGGTGACCCACAAAATTCATAGTATACGGTATTTTGGACAGGGGGGTACTTTTGTAGGATTGGAAAATGCCTAGGGTAGTGGCCATGATTCTTGCAAATTTCACAGTATTCATTTTTTTGGCCTCCTTGATGATTTGGGAAGGCATGGTACTACACAAAGCCATGAAAGGGCATTGTGGCGGTAACTTGCACGACCTCTCCTAATGGTCCTACTGGTGGAGGCGCCATCAGGTGTGGAGGGGGTCTTGCACCCCTTAGTTTAAGAAATTCCACCGTCGTATGACCCTCAGTATAATATCCAATACACCATACTTGCAGTCGACCTGCTCTAGTGAGGGTCAATTCTTCAATCTTGTTAGTTAATGCAAAAATTTGGCCTTGCAGTTGTGCAATATTAGTGTCATTAGTCAATCTCATAACCTACAAGCTTCTAAGATAGCCAACCATCGCTTCACTTTTCATCACCTATTCTAAGGATTCCCCCAATTTACTTATCCTTGGTTGGGTTAATTTTATCTGATTCAATGAGAACAACCCCTATATAAACCATTCTTGTTGGTGGTCTTCATGGATGGGGTTTTCCAATTTCCCTATTACATCGTTAAATCTTTGGTTATACTCCCAGGAAGACTCACCATCTTTTTGTCTGATCTCTTGCAACTCATAAAGAGCCTATTACTCTGATTGCGGTAAGCAAAATATTGCTATGAACCTATGTCTGACCTGATCAAGAGTAAAAGCATGTCCTTCAGGATTCCCTGGTTCAATGGATTTCATATACCATTTAAAAGCATGACCTCTCAAGGTGCTATGAAACTCGACTAGTTTGTTAGCATCCAGAGTTCCACAAGACCTCTGACATCCCCAAAAATAAAGTATTTTTTGAAATTTAAATTTGTTGGAAAATTATTTCGTTTTTAGTAAATTCGAATTTGGAAAATTTTTGCCATTTATGGCAATTTCGAATTTCGAATTTAATAATTGTAATTAATTATTATGATTGTTGGGCAGAGATCTGATTTGACCCAACTAACTATTTGACTATGACACTTGTATGAAAACTTAATATCTTATATTGATTGCAGGAGAACAAATGGAACAGCCATGTTAAAATCAACTGACCATGACTCCATGAGTGGGGAACATGTTGGAACTACCTCTGGGCTGATCTTTACAAGTGGAAAATCAGATATTTGGCCATTAGCAGCCCCTGAAAATTAGGGATTTAGAATGCTGCGAAAATTCCCAAGGGAGGGAAAAAGACCTAGGCAAAAAGATTTGTATTAATAAATAACATATGTGAGGAGGCAGGAGGTTGCCAAGTATGCTCGAAAAAGAGACTATTGATTTTTTTCTTGTTGTTATAAACACTACTGAGTGAGTGTGAGGCAAGAGGAATCTGTTGGAATTGAAGGACATTGTTGCAGACGAGTTTTCCAAGTTCGCCCTCATGGGTTCATGGTCAGGCTAGGGGGTGAATTGGGCAAGTGATTTTGGCTGCCCTATTCTACGGTTGGGAGGAACGTGGTTGTTCCCTTTGTCTTCCCGCGAACTGGTTCAGATATGTACCCTTTCCTTCTATGTGTGAATGATCTTATATCTGATGTAATGTATTTATTAAATCTAAATTGAATTATTTCCCATTTATGTTGAATGATTTAGTCACAGTGGTAGTGCGACTATTAAATTCGGTATGCATACAATAATCCTGGGCGAAATCTGTCCAAATGAGTGAAGTATGAATCTAATAACATACCTTACGAATCTAATGTTGAGCAATGTTTACGGCTGAGTTAAAGTCTGAATGAATACTAGAATTGTTTTTTTATTTGTTACGACAAATCAGGAAAATTGGATGGTTAACATCGGAAGTAGCTGTAGGGAATTCCTTTCCATTTTATCGAAGTTTCCAGTATAGTAACATCTGAATGTAAATAGAGTTGGAGTTAAAGGTTATATATAGGGTCGTTATATTCATGTAAGTCTTTACATTTTTCTGTAAGAAATTATACTCAGGGTCCGGTTTGAGGTTTTTAATTATAAACCTATGAATCCAAAAGTAAACAGGGTCATGGTCAAATATATATACATATATATTCTTATGTATTACCACTCGAACTAAACTGTATGAATTAGAATGGAAAATAAATATCTACAATAGTGCAGATTAGAAATGGCATCATGCATTTATCAAGTCTCGGTACACGCATCCTGAAATTGAAAGTGCAAACTATTACCAATAAGATAGAATTACCCTACACAGTAAAAGTGTCAAGAGGATAGACACGAACATATATGTGTAAGCTTGTATATATATGTAAATAAGTAAGCATTCACAGGGTCACATCTTAGCGCTTGACTCGGATAAAACTTGATCCTAAATTTTTCAGCAGTAAAGAAAAATAGGAATACGTCAAAGTAAACAAGACACTAGAGTCTCATTGAGGTAATACGAAATGTCTGAGTAAAAGAAGGAAAATCTTTTTAAAGAACACAAACCTTCAAATTATAGGAATTCCTTCCAAAACATTTTATAACTGTAAGATTTGAATTATACGGAGGTTCAAAAACTAAATACTACTTAAACGACGACTTTAATAACCAAAGTGCCATTCTAAGATACAATCTGAATAGTGAAAGGATTCGATTAATACAATAGCCATTACAATGTTCAATTAAACAGGAAAGAAATTCCCATAGGTAAATCTTCGGAATTATCCTTACTCATGACAACCAAACCTTAAATTTAAGAATACAGTTGGGAATTTTTCCCTCTTTCCAAGCCATTATGGGAAACCAAGCGCCATTATTGAACGTCTACAATATAAATTGTAACCCTGTTTGTTGGGTCTCCTAAAAGGTTAAAAAAAGAAAAAAAAGAAAAAAAAAGAAAGAAGGGAACTTGAATACCTTTTATATCGAAGACAAAGATGAAGCTCTGAAGTCCTTGCTTGTACAAAAGCCTGGAAGAATTATCAATCACGAGAGTCAGTAATTTATTTACAAGAAACAAAATAACACCAACAGAGTGATAATTATTATTAACGGAATATACCAGAGAATACTTAACTTCTGATTTGGTGGTCTCGTCTTTTTTCTTTCCTTGTCACTTGTCTCCGGGATGGATGTCCGGGCCGAGGGAGAAGCGCACAACAAATCTCTAATGGGTCCTCGAACCAACAAAGCCCATCATTAGTGATTATACCAGTATTTTGAATGAAAACAAATATAATGGAACAAAAGTACAGTTACAGTAATCAACAAATTTAAACATAGTAAAATAGATGACGGTATTGGCTTCCATAATACACAAACAAGTATGAGTCGAATTGTGACAAAGATAGGTTTCAGACCGAGACTTTACCCCAAACGTTGGACTCTTAAACCCTCCCAAAATCAAGACTATAGAGAGTAACGAGAATAAGCAGTCATCACAGGGCGTGTCAGGACCAGACCCCTACGAGGTCGCCTTGCAACATTTAGTGTCACCAATACAAGAAAACTATTGATGCAAATTTTATTCGACGGAAGGAAATGCCCTTATAAAATACTCACAGAACCTTATATTCAAGAGACACATACCATAAGGAATTTCCAAGAACTAGGCGCGAACATCTTAAGTAGGTTTTGCATTAATACCAAATAAGTAATGACTATGGGTTCCATTGAAAAGACTAGTTAAGGGTCTGAATGTAATGTCGACGGAAGGACTCAACCTTCGCAAAGGAAAGACTGAGAGCGAAAGAGTTGTCACACGCAGGGTACCCTATCCCTTTTAACACGAAAAATCACATGTATCTGACCCTGGTCTCGTTGTATAACCACTGGGTAAGAGCGTGAAGTGGTATAACCTTGGGCATATCGAAACCCTAAACTAATTACCAGGAGGCTAAACCGACAAGTCTCTGAACTTTGAGAGCGAGGAAACAGAGTGTTGAAACTCTCGGTATACCAAAAACGAAATACACGAAACTCTGTGATAAGAACTACAAGTAAAAGGACCTTCACTGATTTGAAACTCCAGATCTCTACGCCTCTGGTTTAAAGTTACGATAGCATAATAGAAAAACTTACCAGGGAAATGGGCCTGGTCGACTGGATTGTTGAGCAACGACCTCCAGTGTATATTTCCCCTCATCCAAAAGAACCACACACAGAGCCGATGTTTTTTTTCTCAAGGAGTCACAATGACGAGGAAGGAGCTCGCCTAAACTCTAAGTTGAGGGTGTACTACTAGAGTAAATGTCAAAGGACGTTGGGCCATGTGCTAGGACAGAGTTGGCATGACAGGATTGAGGAAGGTCAGGTGGGAGAGCCATCGAGACTGGTGTGTACAGGACCCATATTAAACACAGGAACAGAGCCTTGATTCCTTTCTGACAGATACATCTCCTTCCCTTACCAACCAAGATGCGAGGTTAATGACAGTCATTTTGTGACTGTCTAGTTGTAACTAGTTAGTCACTAACTAATTCGTTCAATTAGCTTACCATTCTGTTATCTCTATCGGTGGAACGACTTTTAGTTACGAGTTAGTTGCATAGGAAAATTGCGTGGGAATTGCCTTGTTTAAACCTTAAATCAGATGACTAAAAGTGTTTTGACCACGACTGAACCTTAAAGGAAATCCGTTTAAGCGACTCGGACAATGTCAATAATATCACTAACCATGACATAATATGAGTTATGCTAAGGTCATAACTCTCGACGTATACACAGTTTTGATGGATATGCTATTACGATAGGGCAATGATATAAACTTGCGCACAAACATGAAGAATCCAACTTTTTAAGAAGATTAGGACTCGAATCCTAATGTACATCGTATACAAGTGGATATATGTATAAGTATTAATATATTTATGAAAAAATATATATGTGTTGAAAAGGTACTGGAATCTTTTGAAAACCTCTCATATAAAGTATGATGTTAGTTTGGCATAGTACTATCCTCATATGAGAGATAGAATATCAATCTATAATCAGGGTAAACTTTAAATATCTTGTTCTATAATTCTTTTAAACGAAAAGTTGGAGATTAATGTACCATTATAAAAATAAAAATAAATTATGTCGAATTAGAGGTTTATTACATATGGTATCAGAGCAGAGTTTACAACACTGGGCCTTGAACAAGGCCACATTAAATCTTTGGCATATATATTTTTACTTATGCAAAACTAATAAAAACTTCTTTGTTACAGACATAAAACTTTTTATGTTTCGTGTTAATTATGGCAGCTCAGAATGATGCAGAAATCATAACGGAAGGAAATCCAGAACAGAGACCTCATAGAGACCCAAGGCAGAATAGTGACATAAGCTCTCCTATGGAAGTACTAGAAACAGTGAGGAATCTTATTGTTGAGCTGCAGGTTTTCAAAGCGAACAATGAGAAATTGAAGAAAGCACAACAGGAACAACAAGAGATAAATGAAGTCCTGTTGCGCAGTATAGTGACCAAGAAAAGCCCAAAGGACGGTAACCATGACGAAGAGGTCAACAAAAGGGCCTCCAAGAACTCTAGGCTGGAAACAGAAAAAGGAGACAGTTCGTCTGAAGGAACACCTTCAGCTGAAGACAAAACTAAAACAGACAGGAAAAAAAAAAAAAAAGTAGACCACCTTGAAGGAGAATTTAAAAAGATTAAACTAGCCACCTTTGATGGAGAATCCAGGACAGGAGAAGAAGCTGAGTCATGGTTGTTGGACATCAAAAAATACTTCCAGATCTACAACTATTCCAGCAATATGAAGGTTAGAATGGCTATCTACAATCTGAAAGGGAAGGCCAACATATCATGGCAAGACCTGAAATTGGACAAGGGCCTAAAGGAGAAACAGTTGGAATGGTGTGATTTTAAGAAGTACTTCAAAAAACAATACCTTTCTGAAAGCTATTATGAAAGGAAAACGAAAGAATTTTACGAGTTACGACTTGGACATATGTCGATGGAGGACCTTATAAATAAATTTATGGAGCTACTAAGGTTCGTACCATACATCTGAGAGGATAAGGTAAAAATCCAGCGATTCTTAAGCTGTTTACCACAGTCCTACAGGGACAGAATTGAGTTTGATAACCCCAGATCCTTGAGTGAAGTATTCATGAAAGCACCAATGTGCTATGACCAGTACAAAAAGCAGGTAGAGTTTCCCAAAGCCTGGAAGGATAAGAAACAAGATCGAATGAACCAACGGAAGAAGGGATGCCAGCCAACTCCTTATCGGAATGCAGCAAAAAGATTTTCGAAAAAGGATTTTCACTCCAATCATCTGAATACACAAGGCGGCGGTAAATTGGTAAATCTGGGAATGAAGAAGTTTGGGGACAGCTCCCGCGAGCCATTAAAGTGCTAGGAATGTGGAGAACCTAATCTAAGGAGGAATTGTCCACGTTTAATTTTAGCAAACAGAACTGTTGTTCATAATTTACAGGAAGCCTCGACGGTGGGAGACGTGGACAGAAGCCTGCATCGGATAAATGCAGCCATAGATGGTCGGCAAGCTGACCACCAGTCCTCCGTGGTAGAGATTGAAGGTAAAATCAATAACTCTCGAATTTCTATTTTAATTGACCCTGGAGCTACGTTGAGTTATATTACTCCTGAGGTAGTAGAGTCAAACAAACTTAAGAAACTGAAGCATGCAAAAACATGGCTGGTACAACTAGCAACAAGAACTAAAAGGAAAGTAGTCGAATTTATTTCTGATTTGGAGTTCAGCTTAGATGGTCAAAATAAAAGAACAAATCTTAACATCCTACCACTAGGATCTTACGATATGATTATCGGGATGGATTGGTTGGAGCAGCACAAAGCAGTACTAGATTGTTATACAAAGTTACTTAACTATAAAGATGACTTCGACACTACTAGAACAACCCAAGGTATACTAAAATTTGTATTAGTCAGACAAGTTTCAGCGATGCAACTCAAGAAATGTATGAGAAAAGGATGTCAAGTTTATGCCATCCAAGTAACAAATCTATTAGAAAAAGAAGATAAGCCAAAGTTAGAAGACTTTGTTGTCTTACGTGATTTTAGAGACATGTTTGTGGATGAGATACCAAAATTACCCCCTAGAAGGGAAATAGATTTCTCCATAGACCTACCTGGTTCAACCCCTATCTCAAAGCACCTTACCGAATGAGTCTACCAGAACTGACAGAATTAAAATTACAATTACAAGAATTGTTGGACAAAGAGTATATCAGACCGAGTGTCTCACCATGGGGGGAACAAGTCCTCTTTGTGAAAAAGAAAGACGATACTCTGAGACTATGTATCGATTATAGACAACTGAACAAAATGACTATTAAGAACAAATACCCCTTACCAAAGATAAATGATATGTTCGATCAATTAGGTGGGGCCAAGATCTTTTCAAAGTTGGATTTACGATCCAGTTATCATCAAGTTAGGATAAAGGACGAGGACGTAAACAAAACAACTTTTCGAACAAGATATGGACACTACGAATTTGTAGTCATACCTTTCGGACTCACTAATGCACTAGCCACATTTATGTGCCTGATGAACAGTATTTTCAGTCAGTACTTAGACAAGTTCGTAGTAGTATTTATCGACGATATTCTGGTCTATTCTAAAACAGAGGAAGAACATCATGAACACTTAAGAATAGTTATGCAAACATTGAGGAAACACAAACTATACGCAAAATTTGACAAGTGTGAATTTTATCAAAAGGAAATACAATATCTAGGACATGTAATTTCAGCAGAAGGCATTGTCGTAGACCCGAAAAAGATAAAAGCCATTATGGAATGGTCGGTACCTAAGGATGTGGCAGATATACGGTCATTCATGGAAATCATCGGATATTATCGCAGATTTATAGAAGAGTTTTCCAAGATAGCCTACCCTATCACGTCATTACAAAAGAAAGGGACCAAGTTTAACTGGTCACAGAAGTGTCAAGGCAATTTTAACAAGCTGAAGGAATTATTGACAACTACACCTATTTTGAAGGTAGCAGACCCAGATAAAGACTTCACAGTATGTGTTGATGCAAGTAAAGAAGGACTAGGTGGTGTCCTAACTCAGGAAAGAAACGTGATTTGTTATGAGTCCCAGAAATTAAAAGAACATGAGCGAAATTATGTCACTCACGACTTAGAATTGGCAGCGGTAATACACGCCTTAAAAATGTGGCGACACTACATAATGGGAAGAAAATTTATACTATTGACGGATAATAGCGGTGTGAAATATATGTTTAGTCAACCAGATCTCAATGCAAGGCAAGCAAGATGGCTAGCCTTCTTGAGCGAATTTGACTTTAAAGTTAGACATATCAAGGGCAAAGAAAATAAGGTAGCAAACGTTTTAAGCAGAAGAGTCCATGGGTTATTTGAGATAAATATCAGCAGGGCAGAAAGTGATCTGGAACAAAGAATAAGGACGACATGTATTAACAACGAAAATTACACTAAGATAATGGCAGAATTACAAGACAATACCGCAAACGCAGATAAACCAGAACTAAGTATCGACAAGAAGGGACTATTACGATTTAAAAACAGGTTCTACATACCAGATTCAACAGAGCTAAAATTAATAGTCTTGGACGAAGTGCATAAGAAACCGTATTCTGGCCATCCAGGATATCAGAAAACAATAAAAACACTTAGAAATCTATTTTACTGGCATAATATGAAGGGTGAAACAACAAAATACTTGGCTAGGTGCCAAGGTTATCAGCAGGTTAAGGCCGAGCACCAGCATCCAGTCGGCCTATTACAGCCATTACTAGTACCAGAATGGAAATGGGAGACCATATCGCTGCACTTTATAACAGGTTTGCCCAAAACTCAGAAACAGAATGATTCTATCATGTTGGTAATCGATAAACTCAGTAAGTCTGCACACTTTATTCCTATAAAGTCTACTTTTAAAGCTATAAACATTGTTGAAATATTCATGAAAGAAATTTTTAGACTGCATGGTATTCCTAAAATGGTGATTTCAGATAGAGACATAAAATTCACATCCGCTTTTTGGAAGGAGTTGTTTGCAGGGATAAATACTAATTTGAATTTCAGTACGAGTT
>ML851605.1:7071-24330 GCA_009831015.1 Picea engelmannii
CTGGTCCTTTTTCTGATGGGGACACTTAGAAGCAAAATGACCTATCTTACCACAGTTAAAGCATTTGAAGGGCAACTTCCCTTGATATTTTCCTGATCCTTTCTTTAACCTTCTCACAAATTTTGCCTCAATATCATCTAATTTTGAATCAGTATTCGTGTCTGCTTTAAAAGATGCTTCTCTAGTACTGAATTTATCTTTGTTAATTCTCATTTCATATGCAGTTAGAGTTCCTAGAAGTTGATCAATGGACAAAGTTTTAAGATCATTTAATTCTTCTATTGCATAGACTTTTGGATTAAATTTATCAGGAAGATATCTTAAAATCTTATGAACTAAGAGTGGGTCATCAAAATTCTCACCAAGACCCTTCATGGCATTTACAAGTTCTTCAATTGTTAAAAAATACTTGCTAATTGTTTCATCTTCATTCATCTTCAGTTGTTCAAATTTCAATCTGTATGTTTGAAGTTTGGCATCTTTTACTTTCTCATTCCCTTCATAACTGTTAACAAGTTTATCCCACATTGCTTTGGCAGTATCAAGATGCATCACCTTTACAAACTTAGCTTCAACAAGTCCATTCAAGATAGCATTCATCCCCTTAGCATTAAAGCTAAATTCTAACTTATCATCCTTGGACGCTAGCACAACAGGCTTTGTATAACCAGTCTCTATTACATCCCAAACATCAGCACCCAAGGCCATTAAGTATGTTCTCATTCTAATCTTCCAGAAGGAAAAATTTGTTCCATCAAATAGAGGGGGCTTAGAGGATGAAGTACCTTCATGGCTTGTCATGTTTAAGCTTACATATCTACCTTTGAATAAAAGGAACCCGTTCTGATACCAATTGTTGGAATTATTAATACAACTGAGAGGGGGGGTGAATCAGTTGTATGTGAGCTTAAACAATTTTATGTCTGTTAAAACATTATTAATCATTCTTCAAGTGGTCATCAACAATATGCAGCATATCAACAGTAACAGTAAAGAACAACAGTCACACATAAAGTATACACAGAGACATATTTTCACGAGGAAACCCATAAAGGGAGAAAACCTCTTCTTCTTTGAAATGATAGGCAGTCTTTTAAGTTCTGTACATCATCTATAATTGAGCACCAACTCAATGTGAGGCTACAACCTCTGTTTTACAAGCTGCAACTTGTTTGAGAGCACCAACTCTCTGGTTTCTCTACCACCCACTAGAAGGAAGCACCAACTCCCTGAATATTCCAGCACCAACTGGATGGAAGCACCAACTTCCTAAATTTTCCAGCACCAACTGGATGGAAGCACAAACTTCCAGTTACACAGGCTCCAACCTGTATAACAGAGAACACTTGTTCTCCCTTGCACCACCCTGCCACCCTGGTTTCTCTGGTTGCAACCAGATGGAAGCTACAACTCCCTATGTTCAAGCACCCACTTGAACTTCTAAGGACAACAATCCTCCCTAGCACCTCCCAACCTCCCTAGAATATGAATGGCTAAGAATAAATACACAGACAACTTATGCAGATATGTCAACTCTTACCTATCTTTCTTTGTTTTATAAATCTGGTCTTCTATCTTTTTTTATGCAATTCTTCTCTTCCTCTATATGTTTAGCAGGTCTGCTCTGCATCAACTTTTTATGTCATTATGCTATGCTTCTTCTCTTTCTGTCATTCTGCTCCGCTTTTTCTCTTTCTGTCATTTTTCTCTGCTTCTGCTCTGCGTTTCATCTCACTCTACACATTTTCTAAATCTCATACTATGCATCTTCTCATTTTCCCTTTCTTACCATTTCATTGTTTTCTCATGCGAAACAGCCCACCGTACACAGTCTGTCCCGTCTTCTTTTATACACACCTACACGACGGTTCAACTTCCCAACTCCTTAGACAAAAAGAAGACAATTTTCCAAGCAACTGAAATGCCAACTGAAACGCTAACTGATTTGCAATCATGAGTCTGTTTTGCTAATAGATTCCAAACTAAGGAGTTAACTGTGAGAGAGAACAGTAACCCTCCGATCAATACTTGATCCGACGGTTCAGATCCAATCGAGATTTTACACATCGCGATTTCGGCACTCTTGGCGTTCATAGTTTTTTTCACTTACAAATCCCGATCCCCGAAACTCCGTGAAGAAGTCAGATCAACGGTCCAGATCATTTCTTGATCTGACAGTTCAGATCCAATCGAGATTTTACACATCGCGATTTTGGCACTCTTGGCGTTCATAGTTTCTGTCACTTACAAATCCCGATCCCCGAAACTCCGTGAAGAAGTCAGATCAACGGTCCAAATCATTTCTTGATCTGACAGTTCAGATCCAATCGAGATTTCACACATCGCGATTTCGGCACTCTTGGCGTTCATATTTTTTATCACTTACAAATCTCGATCCCTGAAACCCTGTGAAGAAGTCAGATCAATGGTCCAGATCATCTCTTGATATGACGGTTCAAATTCAATCGCGATTTCGCATATCGCGAAATCGGCATTCTTGTTGCATTGTGTTCTTTGCCTCTAGATGTTGCGATTCACGAAACTTCGATAGGGGGTTAGATCAACGGTCCAGATCTGAGCTTGATTCAACGGCTGTGATTGAATCACGATTTCGCATATCGTGATATCGGGATTCCTGTTGCATTGTATCTTTGACATCTCCACCACGCGATCCTCAAAACTCCGACATGGTGTAAGTCTGCTGATGTCACACGTGTTAAATAACTGCCACGTGTCACCCTGATTCGTGACTTACATGTGCTTGGCATGTTGAATCAGTCTGACACTTGTCATTACCTGGTTGTGCCACGTGTTCCTAGATGACGTGGTTTGCTGACGTAAGTCGGATCAAACGGTCCAGATGTGATCTTGATTTGACGGCTCAGATTACGTCGCGATTTTGCATATCGTGAAATCAGGATTTCAAATGTCAATAATCTTTGACATGTCCAACTCTCGATCCCCGAAACTCCGACAATGGCTGGTATCAACAGTCCATAATCAATCTTGATCTGACGGCTCAGATGAAGTCGCGATTTTGCAAATCGCGATTACGCCCGCTTCTCCTTGTAATTTAAAGAGTGTGCAGGTTATCCTTGATCCAACGATGGTCGGGTCTTGCACTTGGATCTAACGACTGAGCTCTGTCCTTCTCTTCAGTGCGCTCGTCTTGTCTTCATTCAGATCTGACAGCCCTCGTTCTTTCAGGAAATTTGAATGGGATTCAATGATCACTGACTCTTCTCCTCCCGATTATTGTTGCACTGCTAGTCATCGTTGTTGTACTTAAGCCATCACCACTAATGTACTTTCCATCAATGACAAGTATACGCTTCCTTTAAATATGCTAACAATCATCTGTACATTCTTCATGTACTCATGCCATTTTCTATCTGTTACATATTTTCCAACACAGGACCATGCCCGACGGATAGGTACCAGTGGACCGATACACATGGGGAGATGATTAGCTCGGACCTCCATGGGGCTGAAGAGCCCATCAGATGGTTGTTGGGATCCCATCAGTGGCAGAGACAGGACAGTGGTATGATGAGCCTTTGCACATGAATAAAGAAGGACGTTCCACCCAGGACACTTTGGCTGAGCCCGACCTAGGGGGGATCACCCACTTCAGATGGAACGTTTTCCTCTTGATGGACAGGACATCACCCAGGAGATATGGACGTCACCTTGAGTGTGTGGGAGTGTGATGTGGTTACTGGCACGTGTGGAAGCTTGGAGGATCCCTAAAATGCCTAACGTCTGACTTCTGGATGCTGGATATTCCCAAAAAGGGCCAACGTCTCCCTCAGAGGGGCTTGACGTCCCACCTTTTTCTCATTTTGTGTCATTTATCTAGCAGTTAATGTAAAAACAGTGTAAATTTTGTAGTCAGCCTTGTCGGTTGTTTTAATGACCTATTTTGTAATTTAAAGGTCATGGATTGATATATATTGAGGATGTTTTTCCCTCATTAGGACATAACATAACTCACTCTCTTATGAGATCTCAAAACTTGCACCCTAGTTTGGGTAATTTTGGTGTTTTAAGTGAGGCGCTACTTTTGGAGGAGGATTTCTCTTGGCATTTATGGCATTTATCTCATGGAAGGTTTACAACTAGGGTTTGATTATGCTTTTTCTTCATGATATGTAAGTGTTTTTCCTGCAAAACTTCTTGATTGAATGGTTGTAGGTTAGTATTCTTGCATTTGCTTATAAATTGTTGATTTTAAAACCCTAGGTAGCAAGCACACAAGTAGGTCATTGTTATATGTCCCCATGTTGAGAAATAGTTTTCAGCCATTGAAAGAAGAAGATATAGCCTAGCCGTTGCTACACTTTTCATTTTTTTTTCTGAGCTAGCGTTGAAGTTATACGTTTAAAAGAGGAGACGTCTTAGGCCTAGTTGGACTACACCTAGGGTTTCACCTTCTATGGTTTGAAGGTCTTGCCTTTGCAACACCTTCTCCCTTAAATTTATACTTTGAAGCTAGCCGTTTTGCCAAGTGTATTTAGAGAAGGAGGAAGGAGCACGAGGCCTTGCTTAAGCAACACCGAAGTGAGCCTCCTTCCCCTAGGGTTTTGATTCTAGGGCCTTGCCATTGCAGCACCTTAGAACCCTACCTTCCAATCTCTAAGTTTTAATCCTCCCGAGACCTTATGCCCTTGCTTTTGACTCCATTTACCCTTAGGCACTAGTAATATCTCCAACGTTGAGTTTCTAGTGTACAAAACCATCTTTCAAACTTTAATTTTTTGAAACCCTAACTAACCCTAACATTGCTAACCTAGGTTGACATCATAGTTGATGCAGCACCCTTTTGACTAATAATAAGCAATTAAATGATGATGTCAAGCATTTACTGAACAAATTGTTGATTGGATATACTGTAGGCTTGGTCATTTTGGTAGATATTATGAATTGGTGATCTTTCATAGGTTAATTAGTAGAAAGTTGACTTCATCTTGTCTATTACATTGCTTATTGAATGAAATCAGATAGTTAAGAAGTACTAACCCTTTGAGTTATAGCCTGCAAATATACATATTGTGTTGTTGTTATCTTGTTCCGGGCAGGTGTTTTCAACAGGGCCTACACTTCTTTTATTGGCTGATTAGCCGGACTATCTGATACTGGTGGTAACCTGCGAGGAGGGAAATCTTAACACTTGACCTTGTATCCATTGCCTCTTCAAACCCTAGGTTATCGGGGATGTCTCCCCTGGGCTAACCTCCGTAAACAGAAAGAACCTCCCCATCGAGGTGACATTGGGTGGGGAAGGTTCCTGTTATGCCAGTTTGTCACCTATCCTATAGCCTGTGACCTAAAATACAAACTGCGCGATAACACGTCCTATAACACCATCAATGATAGAAAGTGACTTTCAGATCTATTTTATGCATGATACGATTTCCCTAGAATGTTGAAACTTGTGGCATAAGCTTGATATCGTTTCTCTTAAATTGCCTAGTGGATTAGGGTTGTTAAGAAGTGAAATATCATCTACTAGTTCTATTGTTTTATTATATTTCATATCATCCCTAAGGATGTAAATTCTCAGGGACTATATCTAGGAAACTCTAGGAAAGAGCTAAAATTTATGAAGTTCAAGACACTAAGTTTCTAATTTAGAATTTCAGCAGAATTTTTAATTGAACTTTTTACATAAAAACTTGTTTTCTAGAGTCAATTAAACAAAACAAAAAAAATCTACTAGAACCCAACAAGGGATTGATGCAAATGTGGCATCATTAGGTATAGTGTTGGGTGGTATAACAATGTGTCTACACAACTAAGTTTTGGAGGTGAATTTTGATTTCATGGGATTAGTTAAATTATTCCACTGGTGCTTGACATTTATTTGTTGAGAAAAATAGTGCAACTAAGAGAAAGAAATTTATATCACCCTATATATTTTGCAAATAAGAATATTTCACAAGTTGAGAACAACTACATAACCATATAGCGTGAAGGAATTTCCATGGTTTATTCTCTATAGAATTTAAGACACTACCTTCTAGGAGGATGCTTTAACTTTTATACAAATCAATTTGCATTGAAATATTTGGTAAATAAGCTTGTTCTAGAGGGTTATATTTGTAGGTGGTTTCTCTTCTTTCAATAATTCTCCTTTGAATTTGCGGTTAAACCTAGTAAACGTATTGTAAGGATTGATCACCTCTTTAGGCTAGAGTCAAGAGAAATAGGTGGTGCATTGGATGATAATGTTCCAGATACAAACCATTAAAAGTAGAGGCTATCTTGAACTATAAAGAGGAGATTGATTTGTTTCTAACTACTGGTATTTCTCTTGAAGATTATTCCCTAACTCAAAAGCATCAGTTAGTGGTTAGAGCTACAAATTATTAGTTAATCATAGAACAATTATAAAAAATGGGGATTGGTGGTATTATTTAGATATGTGTGATGCATCATTAAAGGAATGATATTCTATGAGAATGTCATCGAGGAGTTGCAAGAGGGAACGTTGGAGGAAAATTAATAGATCACAAGATTGTCCAAGCTAGTCTTAGGTGGCCAGCCATATTTAAGGGCTCTAAGGAGTATGCTAGAACTTATGATGTCTATCAAAAAGTAGGTAAACCTTATAGGAGACATGAACTACCCTTGAATCCAATAAGGGATCTACAACCATTTGAGAAATGAGATATTGACTTTGTGGGATATATTAAACCTCCTACTCTCCAATTCTAAAGCTTGATATATCATTACTGCAACTGATTATCTCACTAAATGGGAAAAAATTGCACCTACATGGGATTTTATGATTGATAATGTAGCAAAATTTATTTTTGAGAATTTTATTAGAAGATTTGGTTGCCCAAGGAATTTGACCAGTGAACAAGGTAGGAACTTATTGAACACCATTTTAGCTACTTTGAGTAGGTAATTTCTTATCTAGCATCATAAAAGTATCCCCTATCATCCTTAAGATAATGAGACTAGATGATTCTTCAAAAGATGATTCATCTCATATTGCATAGCTTGTTCACATTCAGGTTGTCCTTGTGCATCTTAGTAAGAGATAGGATCACAAGTCTCAAGAACACATGCACATGTGTGATTATAGGAACCTCTGGAACTACAACCATAGTGGTTGAAGGTGTTGAAGGAGTATCATTGACTATAGTGGGTATGGGAGTTGAAGGACTCCCAATATCTTTCTGACTCGATTCAATACTCATCTTCGTGCGATCCCAAGTTTGGTAAGTGGAGGTGTATGTACCACGTATGATAACTTCATTCCTTTTATAAGGCAAAGACTCAAAATGCAGTGGTAACTGTAACAAGCGATGAGATCTGCGGGGAAGTTGGTCTGTCTCCATAATGACTCAAGACTCGTGATATAAAAAAAAACAAATCCTAAGGCCAAATAGTAATCAAAGAGCACACCAAAGTAAAATAAACAAAAGGCCAATATGCACACAAACAGGATAAAGTGGTTGAAAGGGGCCTCCCTCTCTAAAGTAGGTATGCCTCGCCCAAGAGGGGCATGAGACTCTTCTGCTAATTATCGGAGGTAATAGAATCAGTTATAAAGGCCCTCGTGGGCTTAACAACAAGATGATCAGATCCCCCCAGATGCTACGGTGAGCTACGAGCCCTGTTCATGCTATGAACCAAATAAATTCATAAAACCTGGTAAACAACAAAAAAAATAACTCATAACCATTAACTAATGAGTAAAAAGCTCAGATATTGGAGACCCATTACTGATTTCTACGGCATGATGTAAACCCCTGAATATCTCCACTCCACGGGTTTGGATCCTCTGCCTTTTTCGATGTCCAAATCGAAGATGCACTGTTGTTATCCAAATGGGAGCTTCTCTCATGCGCCTAGTCCAAGAACAGGTGGGGTTTTTCTCTTCTATATGGACGCCTAGAATTAGAATGACAGGGTTTCTCTTTGCTAGATGGGCGCTAGAACACCCTTTGTTGCTCTAGTGCTTTCTATCGTGAATGGGCGCGGGAAATGCAATTATTTTGTTTGAAATTTGTTTTTTTTTGTTTTATCTTTTATGTTTTGCTTGTTTTAATGTTTTTAAATTTTAATATAATTAATATATAACGTTTTTTTAATATAATTAATATATAATTTTTTAATATAATGTTTTTTAATTTTAATATAATTAATATATAAAAAAAATAAAAAAAAATGTTTTTAAATTTTAATATATATATCATGGTGTGGGCCAAAAACCTAACTTTTTAGGCCATAGAATATAGTTCTATGAACCAATTGTTTAGTGTGAAGTAGATGGATCTCATGTATTCAACACATGGGCATCATTACAAGGTCATAGGCATCATGTATGGGTCTTGGGTCGTTAATCATAGTTAAAGGGGGGAAACAAGATCCTTCATCCCTAAAACTTAATTAGAAAGCTAAATCACCAAGGATGAGTCCTCAAACCACCACATATGACCTTTATAGCTATCATTAATGTCCAAATGGGATATGGGATCCATGACTAGGTTATTTATGAACCAATAATTAGTATTAAGGTCTAACCAATGTCAAGTGAGAGAAATAACAGCCTTATGTCCTAAATGAAGAGTCTCAATTCAAGCACCAAAAAGAAAAACCATGAAGATTCTCACATTATGTCATTTAAATCATCCTTGAAACATGACACAGGACCTTCATAGGGTATCTTTTGCCTACTAGAGGGATATGGGTGGGCCATGATTAAACCACAACAAAGGCCCTAAAAAAGAACATGTCTGATCGGTTCCACACATGGAATAGTTATTGGGTACATGGTTAAGGTTTTGTAGCACTTGAGTGGGATATGAGGGCCCTAAATGTCACTTCTTAGGCTCAATCATCATGAAAAACACCTAGAAACCACAACAGAATCCCTCTCTAGGGGATCCTTATAAGCATCAGAGTTGGATAAGGACAACATTAGGAGTTTTTTTGCAGTAAGGATGGGTAGAGAGGCCTTGACCATGGTTGAGGAAGGAAAACAAGTACCGTAGTATATTGTTGAATATTTTTAGGCTTGAGAGCCTTGAATAAGTCCTCAAACCAACACATAACTCATTTGTAAGGCTTCCTTGAAGGCCTCCAAGTAGGATACAGGTGCCATGAGTAGGTTTTGTTCCCTAGAAATGGGTGTTAACACCGAAAAATGGTTAGGGGGGGGGTGTAAAGGACTTAAGCCATAATTGAACCTTCTCAAGAGCTCATGTGCCATGAACAACACCTAGAAACCATGACATGAGCTCTCACTTTAATGTCTTTGCCCTAAGATTTGGACATGAGTGCCATTTATATGTTTTGCATACTACATATGGGTCTCGGGGCCTTGACCATGGTTGTGGTAGGGAAACAAGCCTAAATCCCTTAACCATGGTCAAGGGAGGGAAACAACAACTCAAGCCCCAAACATATCATATCTATCTCAAGCACCATGAACAAGTCCTCAGGTCACCACACAAGACCATGGATGGGTCACAAGACCTTAGTTATCATCAAAGAATGAAAACAAGTGCCTTATAATATTGTTGAAGATTGTAAAGCTCAAGATCCTTGAACAAGTCCTCAAACCAACATAAAATAACTTTGGCCTTTAAGAGGGATATAAGAATCACGATCAGGTTTTGTACATTGAAAATGGGTGTAGAGGCATAAACATGGCATGTTGGAAACAATTACCTAAATCGCTAACTAAACCTTCTCGAGCTCAACCACCATCGACAACACCTAAAATCCATGACACGAGTCCTCTCTAGGGAGTCTTTGGCATACAAGTTGAATATGGGTGACATTATGAGGTCTTGTTCATCATGGATGGGTCTTAGGTTCATGACTATAGTTGATGAAAGGAAATAAGAGTGTTCAACCCTAAACCTTGCTTCTCAAGCTCAAAAACCATAGAAAATTATTTAAACCACCACACATGACCTATGTAACATATCATTCACCTCCAAGTGGAATTTGGGCACCATGAATAAGTTAGTTTTGAGCCAAGAATGGGTCTCAAGGTCTAACCAAGATCAAGGGAGGGAAACAAGGGACTTGTTCCCTACGTGAATATTATTAGGTTTAACTTCTATGAAAAACAACTACAACCCACACAACATATCAGGATATAGTGTTGGATGATTCCTTGAGACATCACATAGGATCCTTGTAGGTTATTTTTGGACTATTTGAGGGATACAAGTACCATGATTAAACCACAAAATATGCCCTAAATAAAAATGTGCCAGACCCCCCATTAGGAATGGTTGTTAGGAATGTAGTTGGTGTTCTTTAGAATCCAAAGAACGATATGGTGCCATGAGTAGGTTTTGTACAACAGAAATGGGTCTTGAGGGCTTAACATGGTTAAGGGGGAAAGAAGGTTCTTAATCCCTAACTGAACCTTCTTAAGTTCAAATTCCATGGCTAGGGGAGAAAAAAACTTGGACCTTATTCCCTAAACATCACTTCTTAGGATCAATCACCATGAACAACACCTGCAAACCATAAGACAAGCCCTATCTAAGGGGTTTTTAGCATCAAATTTGGATATGGACTCCATTAGGAGGTTTTGTGAACTGAGTATATATCATAGGATATTTATCATGGTCAAGGAAGGAAAACAAGTGCCTCAAGATATTGTTGAATATTCTTGAGCTCAAGAGCCTTGAATGAGTGTTCAAGCCAACACATGAGTCCATTGTATGGGTTGTTTGCAAGCCTATGAGTGGGATGTGGGAACCATTAGTAGGTTTTATGCATTGGAAATGGGTCTTAATTCTTAAACATGGTCAATGGGGGAAACAATGACATTATTCCCTAATTGAACCTTCACGAGTTCAAGTGCTATGAACAACACCTAGTAGGGTGAGGGAGTTTTACATGTTAGGGTGAGGGAGTCCTCTCCACCATTATAAAATTTGGAACTTAAGAAGGATCTAAACTACTTACTTTATGAAATTTTAAATATTGTTTAGAAAACATATACCACTTAAATATTGATACTTAAGGATGTTTGATGTTCCCGCATAATAATTGAGGGTTTGATTATTGAATTACCAAGTCGATTTAATGTCGTAGAAGCTTAAATTCACCCACCACAAATGTCATGCATCAACCCTGCATAGTGATAAATGAATAGGGCCAACGTTGAAATTTCTTCAATATGTGTATGTATCCATCAAAATTTGACATGGTTAGACTAGACACATTGATTGACAATATGGGATGTTTTCAAGACTCAAGGATGTATGATGTCCCCACATAATATTTGAGATCATCCACATTTGCATCAACATTCATCACGCACGTCTCATTGCCAATGTTTGTCATTCCCTTCTATAGAATTGTTGTCGGAACTATCTTGAAATTTGACATGGAACTTCAAATACACCCATCACAAATTTCTTCCATTGACCCCGCACAGTGAGCAGTGAATGGGCCAACATTGAAATGTTTTCAATCTGTGCCCATATGCATCAAATTTGACACAATTATACTAGATAGTTTTCTTGAAGGTATGGCAGGGTTTCAATACTTAAGGATGTTTGATGTCCCCACATAATATTTGAGATCATCCATGTTTTCATCAACTTTCAATATAATGGATGTCTCATTGTCATCATTCTTCATTTCCATCTATAGAATATTTTTCAGAACTCTCTTGAAATTTCATGGCACTTCCAATACACCCATCACAAATGTCATCTTGCACCGACCCCGCATAGTGAGCAGTGAATGGGGTCAACGTTGAAATTTCTTCAAACTATGCATGTATGTGTCGAAATTTGACATGGTTAGACTAGACACATGCCTTGATGATATGGGAGGGTTTCAATACTCAAGGATGTCTGATGTCCCCACATAATCTTTGGGATCATCCATGTTTGCAACAACGTTCATAATGGGCATCTCATTGTCATCATTCGTTGTTTCCATCTATAGAATCTTTGTTGGAACTCTCTTGAAATGTCATGGAACTTCCAATTCACCCACCACAAATTTCATGCACCGACCCCACATAATGAGCAGTGAATGGGGCCAATGTTGAAATTTCTTCAATATGTTCCTGTATGCGTCAAAATTTGACATGGTTAGACTAGACACATGCCTTGACACTATGGGAGGGTTTCAAGACTCAAGGATGTATGATGTCCCCACATAATATTTGAGATCATTCACATTTGCATCAACGTTCATCATGCACGTCTCATTGCCAATGTTTGTCATTCCCTTCTATAGAATTGTTGTCGGAACTATATTGAAATCTGATCAACATGGAACTTCAAATACACCCATCACAAATTTCTTCCACCGACCCCGCATAGTGAGTAGTGAATGAGGCCAATGTAGACCATACATTCAATCTGTACCTGTATGCATCGAAATTTGACATGGTTAGACTAGATAGTTTCCTTGAAGGTATGGGAGGGTTTCGATACTTAAGGATGTTTGATGTCCTCGCCTAATATTTGAGATCATCCATGTTTGAATCAACGTTTAATATAATATTGGATGTCTCATTGTCATCATTCTTCATTTCCATATATAGAATATTTTTTGTAACTCTCTTGAAATGTCATGGCACTTCCAATACACCCATCACCAATGTCATCTTGCATCAACCTCACACAGTGAGCAATGAATGGAGACAACGTCGAAATTTCTTCAAAATGTGCATGTATGCATTGAAATTGGACATGGTTAGACTAGACATTGTTGGCAAATATTTAATAGACAGCGAATGGAAAATATTTAACAAACAGCGAATGCTTGTCATTGATGGCAAGTACAACAATGAATATGGCATGAGTACAGGAAGTTTGTAACAGACAAGCAAACAGAAGTATGGCAAGTACAGTAGTGATGATGGCTTGAGTACAACTGCGATGATCAGCGGTGCGGTGATAATCAGGGAAGAGAAACAACCGTGTTCGTTGGATCCCTTCAAATTCCCGAAAGAACGAGAGTCGTCAGATCGACAAGAAGAGCACGCTGAAGAGGAGGGACTCGTAAAGTTTGAGAAGAATTTCTGACCGTTGGATCTCATTCAAAATTCCCGATAGAACGAAGGTCATCAGATCTTAATGTAGACAAGAAGATACCATTGAAGAGGAGGACGGATCTCAGGCGTTAGATCCAAGTGCAGGATCCGACCATCGTTGGATCAAGAAGAACCCGCACGTCCTTTAAGGTACAAGGAGAAGCGGGCGTAATCGCGATATACAAAATTGTGACTTAATATGAGCTGTCAGATCAAGGTTGAATCTGGACCGTTGATCAAACTCCATATCGGAGTTTTGCGAATCGCGACATGGAGAGGCAAAGAACCCAATGCAACAAGAATGCCGAAATCACGATTCAATCGTAGCCATTGAATCAAGACCACATCTGGACCATCGAATCATAGGACATGTGGCAAGTGATCGAAATTTCGTTGACTTGGGGTCAACGGAGCATAGTGTTGAAATTCACGAAATGAGAAATCGTGAAAGCATTTTCTTTTGCATAGGCGCTTGGTTATGACCATAGTCATATTGGGGAAGGAGCTAGTGCAGAAAAGTTTTGTATCGGAACTTCGGAGATCGGGAAATGAAGTGTCGAGACACTCAGCACAGGATTGCCGAAATGTCGAAACCCAATTTAAAGGAAATGAATGCAAGATCTCATGAATCCAATCAAACGATGCAGGTGAATTTGAACAAAGATCATAGGGTTATTGTTCTCTCTCACAATTAACTCCTCGGTTACGAATCTATTAGCGAAACAGACTCATGATTGTCGATTAGTTGGCGTTTCAGTTGTTGAGACAGTTGTCTTCCTTTTTCCGAATGAGATGGGAAGTTGAACCGCCGTGGGTGTGTATAAAAGAAAATGAGACAGACAGCGTGAGGTTGGTTGTTCTATATGAGAAAAGAATGAAACTGTAAGAAAAATAAAATGAGAGTATGCATAGTATGAGATTGAGCATATGTGCAGTGTGAGATGAAACGTAGAGCAGAATAACAGAACAAGTTGAAGAAGAGTATAATGACAGAACAAGTTGATGCAGAGCAGCCCTGCTGAATAAACAGAGGAAGAAATGAATTGCAGAACATTTAGAAGATGACCAGATGTACAGAACAAAGAAAGATTGGTAAGAATTGATGTATCTGTGTAGTTGAATGTTTATTTGTTCATTTATGTTCTAGGGAGGTTGGGAGGTGCTCGGGAGGACTGTTGTCCTCAGAGGTTCAAGTGGGAGCTTGAACACAGGAAGTTGTAGCTTCCATCTGGTTGCAGCCAAAGAAACCAGGGTGGCAGGGTGGTGCAAGGGAGAGCAAGTGTTCTCTGTTATACAGGTTGGAGCCTGTGTAACTGGAAGTTGGTGCTTCCATCCAATTGGTGTTGGATCATATAGGGAGTTTTTGCTTCCTTCTAGTGGTTGCTAGAGAAACCAGGGAGTTGGTGCTTCCTTCTAGTGGGTGCTAGAGAAACCAGAGAGTTGGTGCTCTCAAACAAGTTGCAGCTTGTAAAATAGAGGTAGCAACCTCACATTGAGTTGGTGCTCAATTAAAGATGATGTACAGAACTTAAAAGACTGCCCATCATTTCGAAGAAGAAGAGGTTTTCTCCCTTTATGGGTTTCCTTGTGAAAATCTGTCTCTGTGTATACCTTATGTGTGACTGATGCTTTTTACCTTTACTGTCCATATGTTGTCTAATGTTGATGATCACTTGAAGAAAGATTAAGAATATATTAATAGACTTAATATTGTTTAATCTCAAAGACAACTGATTCACCCCCCCTCTCAGTTGTATTAGTAATTTCAACAGACACATGCCTTGATGGTATGGGAGGGTTTCAAGACACAAGGATGTCTGATGTCCCCACATAATCTTTGAGATCATCCATGTTTGCATCAACGTTCATAATGGATGTCTCATTGTCATCATTCATCGTTTCCATATGTATAATCTTTGTTGGAACTCTCTTGAAATGTCATGGTACTTCCAATTCACCCACCACAAATGTCATGCACCGACCCCACATAGTGAGCAGTGAATGGGGCCAACGTTGAAATTTCTTCAATATGTTCTTGTATGCACCAAAATTTGACAGGGTTAGACTAGATACATGCCTTGACAGTATGGGAGGGTTTCAAGACTCAAGGATGTATGATGTCCCCACGTAATATTTTAGATTATCTACATTTGCATCAATGTTCATCATGCACATCTCATTGCCAATGTTTTTCATTCCCTTCTATAGAATTGTTGTCAGAATTATCTTGAAATTTGACATGGAACTTCAAATACACCCATCACAAATTTCTTCCACTGACCCCACACGATGAGTAGTGAATGGGACCAATGTTGAAATTTTTTCAATATGTTCCCGTATGCATCGAAATTTGACATGGTTAGACTAGATAGTTTCCTTGAAGGTATGGGAGGGCTTCGATACTTATGGATGTTTGATGTCCCTTCATAATATTTGAGATCATCCATGTGTGCATCAATGTTCAATATAATGGATATCTCATTGTCATCGTTCTTCATTTCTATCTATAGAATCTTTTTCGGAACTCTCTTGAAATGTCATGGCACTTCCAATACACCCATCACAAATGTCACTTTGCACCGACCCCGCATAGTGAGCAGTGAATGGGGCCAACGTTGAAATCTTTTCAAACTGTGCATGTATGCGTCAAAATTCAACATGGTTAGACTAGAAACATGCCTTGACGGTATGGGATGGTTTCGAGACTCAAGGATGTCTGATTTCCCCACATAATCTTTGAGATCGTCCATGTTTGCAACAATGTTCATAATGAGTGTCTCATTCTCATCATTCGTTTTTTCCATATGTATAATCTTTGTTGGAAATATCTTCAAATGTCATGGAACTTCCAATTCACCCACCACAAATTTCATGCACCAACCCCACATAGTGAGCAGTGAATGGGGCCAAAGTTGAAATTTCTTCAATATGTTACTATATGCGTCAACATTAGACATGGTTAGACTAGACCCATGCCTTGACAGTATGGGAGGGTTTCAAGACTCAAGGATGTATGATGTCCCCACATAATATTCGATATCATCCACATTTTCATCAACGTTCATCATGCACGTCTCATTTCCAATGTTTGTCATTCCCTTCTATAGAATTGTTGTTAGAACTATCTTGAAATTTGACATGGAACTTCAAATACACCCATCACAAATTTCTTCCATCGACCCTGCATAGTGAGCACTGAATGGGGAAAACGTTGAAATGTTTTCAATATGTTCTCATATGCATTGAAATTTGACATGGTTAGACTAGATAGTTTCCTTGAAGGTATGGGCGGGTTTCGATACTTAAGGATGTTTGATGTCCCCGCTTAATATTTGAGATCATCCATGTTTGTATCAACGTTCAATATAACGGATGTTTCATTGTCATCATTCTTCATTTCCATCTATAAAATCTTTTTTGGAACTCTCTTGAAATGTCTTGTAACTTCCAATACACCCATCACAAACGTCATCTTGTACCGACCCCGAATAGTGAGTAGTGAATAGGGCCAACATTGAAATTTCTTCAAACTGTGCATGTATGCATCGAAATTCAACATGGTTAGACTAGACACATGCCCTGACAGTATGGGAGGATTTCAAGACTCAAGGATGTATGATGCCCACACATAATCTTTGATATCGTCCATGTTTGGAACAACATTCATCATGGGCATCTCATTGGCATCATTCGTTGTTTCCATCTCTAGAATATTTGTTGGAACTCTCTTGAAATTTCATGGAAATTCCAATTCACCCACCACAAATGTCATGCACTGAACCCGCATAGTGATCAGTGAATTGGACCAACGTTGAAATTTCTTCAATATGTCTTTTAATAATTGTTTCCTTTAAAATTCGATCGAGAAAATTAAAACGAAACAAGGACGAGATGAGAAGGTATATAGAGTGGGTTTGTGAGTGATCTTTGAGTATAAAGAAGAATGAATGAAATTCTATTGGTTTCGAGAATAATTTGTTCTCTACTCAACAAGGCCAACCACGTGAAGGTGGAAGCTCATATAGCCCCCCCCCCCCCTTCACATCACTCACAATTCTCCAATACACAATCTATAAAATAGAAAACAAACAAAAGAAACATAGCAATCATGCATAGAAACTACCAAAACAAAAATGAAATAAAACTTAAAAACATGTAATTAACCCACATAAAAAATTATTTAAAGAGAATAATTCATACAAATTAAAATATCTAGTTAC
>ML851606.1:0-27911 GCA_009831015.1 Picea engelmannii
TCGAGAACCGCAGAATGAAATCTAAAAGTTTTCTTTGAATCATATTGGTTTATGAATACTGTGGAATTTGTTAAGGACTGATGGCCCGAAAAATTTCAGTTGACTGCACATTGGGTTTGTAGAGTTAACAATTTTTAGAGCCAAACCGAATTATTCCACGGTGCACTGAAATGGAGGAGGCACAAAATGCTTTCAGTTCAGAGAATGAAGCTAAAGTAATGGATGTCCATTTGGGAGTTGAAGTATCGAACTCCAATGGGCATGAAGAAGAGATAGATAAGGAGGGAAACATGATTAAAATCATTGAAATATTGCATAAAGATGTCCAGACTCACCAAGAAGATAACAAAAAGCTCATGAAAGCCAGGGAACAACAGGGAGAATTCAACATAAAGTTGATATAGAGCCTGGAAAGGATAGAAAATAAATTGGATAAGGAGAGTGACTCAAGTAAATTAGGAAGTCACGAGTCTCTTGATGAAAAGAGGAAATCAAGGAGTGTTGGAAGACACCATCATCACTCCCAAGGGAACTCTAAGAGGATGGCACATAGTAGTTCAAGTCCATCTCCTACCAGAAAGCATAAGATATATGGAGTGGATGAATTGAAGGGAGAAATGAACAATATTAAACCTCCTACATTTGATGGAGAGCACCAGAAGGAGGAAGATGCTGAGACATGGCTTCTTGGCATGAAGAAATATTTCCAACTGCAGAATTATTCCTCTCATGCAGAAGGAAGAATTGCAATGTATCCACTGAAAGGAAAGGATCCATGTGGTGGGATCAACTTGTGTAGGTGCAACACATTAAATAGAAAAAATTGATTTCGAAGGAATTCAAGAAGTATTTCGAAAACAAATACTCGACTAAGAGATACTATGACAGAAATATGAAAGAGTTATTTGAACTCAAGTTGGGAATCATGACAATATATGAGTATGAAATAAGATTCCTAGATCTGTTGAAGTACGTTCCTTTCATCGAGGATGAGACTGTCAAAATCCAAAGATATTTGAGTGAACTTCCATCTTTCATTAGTGACAAGATCCAATATGATGATACTAAAAATATGGAAGAAACCATAAGGAGAGAAAAATGCCTATATGATCAGCTTAAATGAAAGCCAAATTTCCAAAAAGCTTGGGAAGACAAGAAGAAATTCAAGATGGATCAGAGGAAGAAGGGATATAAGCCATCCTTTTTCAGAAATAGCCCCCAAGGACAACCAGTTTTTAGAGAGCCCAATATGGCTGAGGTAGGGAGACAAAGTCCAAGGCAAACACCCATTCAATGTTGGGGTTGTAGGGAGACCACAAGTATAGATATTGTCCCCACAAAAATAGAAAAATGAGAGTTGTCTAAAATGTTCAGCAAGTAGAAACAATGGAGGACATGGGCAGTAGAATACCAAATATATATGCAGCCCTGGAAAACCAGCATGTTGAGTTTCAATCACACATGATTGAAGTTGAAGGTATGATCAATAACCATGCCTTTACTATTTTAATTGATTCAGGGGCTAGTCATAGTTATATATATCCGAAGATGGTGGAAAGTTTTCATTTTCCAAGAAACAAGGATGGAAAATCTTAGTTAGTGAATGTAGCTACAAGATACAAAAGAAAAGTTACTGAAATGGTTAAGTCATGTCTCATGGACATGAATGGACTGAGCACAAGGGCATATTTGAAAATATTACCTTTAGGTTCCTATGACTGTCTAATTGGGATGGATTGGTTGGATCAACACCATGCCATCTTAGACTGTCGTAACAAGACATTCAATTTCCTGGATGAAGAAGGAAACCCAAGGAAAGTGTAGGGAATCCGAAGGGCAGTGACTATCAAATAAATCTCAACAATGCAGCTGAAAAAGTGCTACAGGAAGGGTTGTCAAATATTTGCAGCCCATATGGAGGAAGAACCTAAGGATAAGGTGCCAAATATTGAAGACCATGCAGTCCTAAGAGATTTTGTAGATGTATTCAAGGAGGTACTAGGACTATCCCCAAAGAGAGATCTTGATTTCTCTATAAAACCGATGCCTGGAGTGGCTCCAGTGTCAAAAACTCCTTACAGAATGAGTACACCATAACTGAAGGAGTTGTGAATGTAGCTTGAATAAATTTTGAAGAAGGGGTATATATAGCCAAGTGTGTCACCTTGGGGTGCCCCAATATTGTTCGTGAAAAAGAAAGATGGGACATTGAGATTGTTCATCGATTTCAGACAATTGAATAAGGTTACTATAAAGAACAAGTATCCTTTGCCAAGGACCGATGATCTCTTTGATCAATTAAAGGATGCCAAGATATTTTCAAACATAGATCTCAGGTCAGGGTACCACCAAGTGAGGATAAATGATGAAGACATTAGAAAGACTGCCTTCAGAACAAGGTATGGTCATTATGAATTCAAAGTGGTGCCATTTGGGTTATCAAATGCACTCGTTGTTTTCATGTGCTTAATGAATGGTGTATTCAAATAATATCTAGACATGTTTGTCATATTCTTTTTGGATGGCATCCTGGTGTATTCCAAGTCGGAGGAAGAGCATGAACATCATCTAAGGATAGTGTTGCAAGTGAAAAGAGAGAAGCAACTGTATGACAAATTGAGAAAGTTCCCATTCTATCAAAAGTAGATCCATTATTTGGGACATATCATTTCAAAGGATGGGATAGTCGTGGATCCTGAGAAGATAGAAGCCATCATAGAATGGTTACCACCGAATAATGTGACCGAAGTCATATCCTTTATGGGTCTAGTTGGCTATTACAAAAGGTTCATTGCAGGTTTCTCAAGGATAGCTCACCCCATCATTTCCTTGCAAAGGAAGGAGAAGAAATTTCAATGGATAGAAGAATGTGAGAGAAGCTTCCAACAATTGAAGCAACTGTTAACGAATGCTCCAATCCTAAGGAATGAAGATCCAAATGAAGATTTTGTAGTGTGTACAAATTCATGCAAAGAAGGATTGGGGGGATTCCTCAACCATAATGGATTTGTAATATGTTATGAGTCCAAAAAATTGAGAGAGCATGAAAGGCTCTATGCAACTCACAATTTGGAGTTGGCAACCATAGTGCATGCTATGAAGAAATGGAGACATTACCTCATGGGAAAGAGGTTTGAATTGAGGGAAAACCATAACGGTCTGAAGTATTTGTTTGATCAACCAAACTTGAATGATAGGAAGAGTATATGTTTGGAATTCCTTTGTGAGTATGACTTTGATATCAAGCATATCAAAGGAAAGGAGAAAAAGTGGCTGATGCACTCAATAGAAGAGTGCATGAACTACATGCTACGCCCATTAGAATGTATCAAACTGATATTAAAGGAAGGATTTTAGAAGTTGAAAATGCAGATTTGCAGTACATGGAATTGGTGGAAAAGCTATAGCAAGGTAAGATGCTACAGAAAGTGGAATATTATAAATTGGAAGATGATGGAACACTCCTGTAAGAAAATAGAATTTATGTACCTAATTTCCAGGAAATGAGAATTATGATCTTGAAAGAAATGCATAATGTGCCCTATGTTGGGCACCCTGGATATCAGAAAATAGTGGCAACAATTAAGAGCCATTACTTTTGGCCAGGTATGAAGAAGGAAATTGCAGAATACATCGCCAGATGTATGGAGTGTCAGAAGGTTAAATCTGAACATGGGCACCCATCAGGGTTACTACAACCATTACCCATTCTTGAGTGGAATTGGGAAGTGGACAATGGATTTCATCATAGGTTTACCCAAAACAAATAAGAAACATGATTCCATCATGGTGGTGGTGGATAAGCTTATGAAAGATGCCCATTTTATTCCATTGAAGACTACTCACAAGGAAGATAATGTTGTCGATATCTATATGAGCGAAGTACCACGATTGCACAATATTACCAAGACAATTGTGTATAAAAAATACCCAAAATTTACCTCAAAGTTTTGGAAGGGGTTATTCAAAGGGTTCAGAATGAAATTGAACTTAAGCACAACCTATCATCCTGATTCTGATGGGAAAACAAAGATGGTGAACCAAGTGATAGAGGACATGCTAAGGATGTATGTGATGGACAAACTATATAAATGGGAAGACTACCTACACTTAGTAGAATTTTCCTACAACAATCGGTATCAAACATCACTGAAGATGAGCCCGTTTGAAGCACTTTATGGTAGAAAGTGCAACACCCATGTAAGCTGGGATAACCCATCTCATAGGGCAGTGGTTGGGCCAGAGTTTCTCAAGGAAATGGAAGATAAAATGTTGAATATTAAGCAGAATTTGAAGATTTCCCAAGACAGGAAGAAAATTTATGTTGATTAGAACATAACCCACAGGGAGTTTAAAGTGGGTGATCATGTTTTCTTGAACGTGAAAGCCAACAGAAGTTCCATGAAGCTCGAAAACTGTTCCAAGTTGGCAACTAGATATTGTGGGCCATTTGAAATCCTAGAAAGGATTGGACCAGTTGCATATATGCTTGCATTGCCTACATCCATGAATGTACATAATGTGTTTCATATTTCATTTCTTAAGAAATATATACCTTATCCTAATCATTTGTTTGATTGGAATGTGATTCAGGTGGAGCAAGAGGGCATTTTCCAGGTGCATTCGGTGTGCATATTGGACAGGAAGAGAAAGAAGCTCCAAAATCGAGCCATAGGGATTGTAAAAGTCTAGTGGACCTGGTACGATCCTGAGGACACGACATATGAGTATAAGGATGCTATTTGGGAAGAGTACCCACATCTTTTTGAATATTTTGAAAATCTTGTTGATATTATGTAAATGAGTTGCACCGAGGATAGTGCAAAAACAAGGGGAGGGGATTGTAATACCTAGGCCGAGCCCCTGTGAAATGTACTAATGTTTGTAGGCTAGTGAGTCGAGTGTTGATAAGTTGGTATTCTTATTTGTTATGGTCTGGAGAACTTGGATGCTAAGGCCAATAAGCCTAATTTTTGTATATGTAATTATGCAGATCATTAATAAAAAATATAAATCGTTGCATGTAGACCGACCACAAAGAAAGAGTGATGGGGGTCAAATCTGCACTAGGTAGGGAAAGGGATGGTACTGAGAGGATAGGAAAGAGGGGCTAAGATAGAGGGCTTAACCCAAGGGAATATTATAATATATTCCTTAAAATGAAAATATTAAAGTGGGGAAAAATAAACCAAGTTATCCTAAGTTCTTGGGAAAGGGGAACGAATTCTAAATGGAGTGCATGCAACTCTAGGAAGATAGGTGTCAACCTGGTCTCATGAAGTTAAAGTTGGAGAGTCAGCTCGTTGGGTGGGTTTGCTTTCAATTATTCCATCCTTCATCTAACTCGTTTGGGCTCCGTTGTCGACCTCTGCATCTTCACGCACCTCTGAAACCAATAATCCATGAAGCTTACCTGTGTTTTCCTGTGAAGAACAACATATATGTACTTACTAGAGTCATTTTGTGCCTTATCGAATTGTGGTTTTTGTCATTCCTTGAGTTATATTAAGCCTTGCTTTTTTCCTCACCTTGTTGTAACTGAGTTGAAGTGGTTGAAGAAGCGGGTTGTCAGGCCTATGGTTGAAGAAGTGGGTTGTCAGGCCCATGGTTAAAGAGGCATGTTTTCAGGCCTGTGAGAATATCTCTCTAGGTGAGAGAGTTTTATGGGAAGTGATTTTATCCTAGAGAGAGTCCAGCACTAGCTACGTAGTTCTGAGAATTTTTGATCTGGTTTATTGTCGATACCCTGAAAGGGAAGTGGAGCAGGCGATGGATTGTGGAACATTGAAGGTGCATATTCCCGGGGTGGAACATGCATGTGGGGAATGAGATTCCATGAGTAGTGGGCGTAAGAAGGCTCTTGGGGAGAATCCTTCCGGTTGGACTGTGTAGTCTCCTGTAACCTCAACCTAGTCTAGGATTCCCTTACCCTGGGTGGAGCTTAGTGCTAGCTCGGGGGTGACCCACTGCTGAGCATGATGAATAGTGTGGTATAAGGCTGGGAGGTTCGTGGAAGGTCTGCACACATTTTGTGGAACTCAATTAAAAGACAAGTATTCATTCCTTGTTCATTCACATGCTATGTATTTATCTATGTTCTTACATCTATGGTTTTTTCTGAATTACTGCATGTATGCTTTTACTATTAGTTCTACATCAGTCTGTGTATTAGCAGAATATGTTTTTTTTCTATGGTTTTATTTATAGGTAGATGATAATTTTTATTTCTATGAGATAGCATGCCCCGATCTGGGTGGCTGGGGGTCCTAAAATAAATTGGTATCCGATTTAAGAGAGACGTCATGTAGTGACGTTGCCTGGCAGGGGTTGATGGCAGGGGATGTTACAAATTGGTATGAAAGCAGTAAAGGAAAAGTTAAGGTTTCTTCAGTAGCGTTATCTGGAAGGGGTTGATGGTCGGGGACGCTAAAAAAGTGGTGGAGAATCCTTGATGAAGATACTAGGTTATACTCCACATGGGAAACTTTTGAAGAACTCTTCTCAAATAAATGGATTAAAGAGACAAAAATGGAGGATATTTATAAAATCCAAGAGGAGTTAAAGGAATCAAAATAAAATGTATCTAAATTGTAAAAGGATAATGAAGATCTAAGAAAATATGTTACAAAGAAAAACGATGAGTTCACCAAGATGCAATCCCTTAATGAAACACTCATTAAGGAGGTTAATAACTTAAATCAAGAAAAGAGTAGCAAATCAAAGTGGGAAAATGATGATTCAAGTAAATATTTGAAAAAAAAATATTAAGAGATATGTATATTACGAAACCATAATAAAAAACTATTGGATGAGGTTAATAGATTGAAATAACAGAAGAAGAATTATCAAAATCAAGAAGAAACAAGGATCTTGGATGAAGAATCTACCAAAATACTAGGAGAGGAAATTTGTAAGAAGGTTGAGGAATCCTTAAATATTGATGAGGTAACATCAGAAATGCAAGCCAAAATTGAAGAAGGACATCAAAATTTGATAGATGGGGTGACATTGCAGCTTCAAAAGGAGAAAGAAGACAAGATTTAGGAAGGTCAACATAAGAGACTTGAAGAATTTGAACTCCATATAGAGGTTGTACATGCCAAATATGATGGTATTATCTCCAAGGATAGAGTAATCAAGGACCAGTAAAAGAGGATAGAGGATTCCATTGTCTTTGAAAAGAAGATAGATGAAATGGGTGTGTAGAATGAAGAAAAACCATCAAAATTCAAACCATATTGACACCCTCATTATCAATAAATATTTCAAGGAATACAAGAAGATAAATATCGACATTATGATGGGTTAAGATGGAATAATCATAAATATTCATGGAATATTCCATCACAGAACCATTATTCAACAAGATATTATCATATACCAACACATACTACAAATTGGAGAAGCTTCAACAACAATACATGGAATCAAGGGAAAGAAAATTATGCAACAACTAGACACCAAGGATTATGACTAAAAAAAATTGATTTTGAATGGATGGATCATCATCAATGGAAGGAATAAATTAGAAACATAAGAAAATAATATTACTTGGTTTCATCACATGTGAATCCTTTAATTTCAAATCTTTGAGGACAAATATTTTTTAGGGAGGGTTCTATGTTATAAACCAAGGGGGCATATATAGGGATAAATGTATATGATATGACCCCGAAGGGGGGCATATATGGGCCTAAATTTACATGTAATGTGTAAGTATATATGTTATAAGGTTGGCCTAATAGTAAATGGGCCTCATGTGCAAGTGTGAATAGGTATATATAGCGATCATGTATTTATTATTGGAGAGATGTGGATTTGTGATGTATAAATGTATTTGGTTATTTGGAGGAGGTTCTCCTATTCTTTAAGGAGTTATTGTTTAACTCGTCTATCATGGATTTGTGCTCCACACAAACATTCAATGCATGGTGTGTACTTTTAATCTGTTATGATAAATTAAGCATTTGGATCATTACATTTGGTATCAAAACTTTGATACCAAATGTAATGATCCATATGCTTGATTTATCATAAAAAACAAGTAAAAATGTTAAATCCCTAGAAAAATCCCCATTCTATTTATACGACCCCTTATTAATCCCTATATATTGAATTATTACATTTATAGTGTTATATGTGTAGGTTGGCTAGAACCCTTGATTACACTTGTTCATCATAATTGTACCCATTTGTCTCATGTATATATATCAAGGAGATCTAGTATTAGGACCATATAATCTCATCTCATATTGTATTTTTAAGTGGGCATATTGTAAAAGGAGGTTTCCCCTCGAAGTGGAATGTAATTATTGATTTTTTATCATTTTTAAGGCATCAGATCATAACATTTGGTATCATAGATTATTGATACTAGGGCTTTTATTTTCCAATAATTTCGTCTTATAATTTTTCCAATAAATTTGTTTTTGGGACAATTAAAACCATGAAACTTGTAGGTTATTTAAAGGACATATCAAGGTATAGTGAGAATATTTTTAGCTTATGGGTTGTCATACTTTTAGAGATACACCCTGTGGAAGATAGGGCCTTTGACTAGTCCTGTTAACTAGTCTCAAACAAGTGTTATGGGTAAAATCATCATATCTTCTTTAGAGAGGATCCAAATTGAGTGAGACTATTTGCATTAAAAGAATCACAATCTATTGTATTTATAGTACAATTTTCATAATCACATATCAATTTTTTTGTGCATGGCACGTTGTACAAGTTCGATCTCTTGGAAAGGAAAGAAATCATCAAGGAGTGGGGAAGTTACCCTAACTTCCATTTGGCACATCCAATTTTGATCAGACCAATGAAATTGAAGAGAGGACATCTCATAGTGATACAAGAAAAACTTCCAGACTCACAAGGGCCAAAATTTCATAATTACATCATACGAAAGGACATCTAGGAGGAAAAATACAAATTAAGGTTTAAAATGTACGTAATTACTTACAATTGACATAATTTTTTATTGGAATATTTGTTTCTAGTGATAATTTTTTTTTCATAAAGATATAATAGAGTATTATTATTATTATTATTATTATTCCATTTTGTTGAATTTTTGTCCCAATAAGTTAATTATATTAGTGTTCTTGAACTTTTAAAAAGTTAGCAAAATAAATGCATATAAAGGATCACTGAAATAATAACATCCATGCCATACACAAGATTTACCCTGGGAAAACCCTCTAGGTAAAAAAACAACAAAGATTCATAAATATAGATTCAACAACCAAGAAAAATGACTCTCTCCAGGAGAGAACTAACAAAGCAGAAGATCCTTCTCAAACCCTTAACTAGGGAAGAGTAGTGCACCACATAACCAAGATAAGCTCAAGAGATAGACCAATATCCTCCATGAAATCACCTCCCAGCTGCATTAGCATCTCCCTCTAAGACTTGCACACTTCTCTTCTTGACTAGAGAGCTTATGTTGTGTTTTATGCCAAATGAGGCACTAGCCTCTCTTATAAATACTAATTTGGCCAACCTAAAATTAGGTCTGGCCCGACTTGACAGTTTGTTAGGGAACAATAGGGTTGACCTTACAAAATACACTTTATAAATTATATTTGACCTTTTACAATGGAGAAATAGGGATGACATGAATAATTACAATACAATAATAATATCTTCCGTTGCTGCCCAAAAATTTAACACTCCCTCTTAGCGAGGAAGGTATTCTTCTTATCACAATCATCATCACTGCTTCTGCGCTTCTGCACACCTGGTCATTGTATTGTTAACATTTCATGGAGCTATATGTCATAGGAAGTTTTCCAACTGTACAAAATGCATCCAATACATTGCCAACATATTATTAGTGAGCTCAACAGTCATGGAGAGACTTTCTTCCAGCTCACACAATGATGGGAATCTAGCTTGCTCTAGGAGCTATCTAGCCCAAAGTCCAGCCACTAGCCCTAGGCTAGTCCCCTAGTTGGAACACCAATCCTCTGGCCCCACATAGACCATGCATATAACCATGAGGGTCAGGCGATGTAGTGTACAAAAAATACCCATATATCCCCAGGATAGGAATCATTCGGCCTAGAGTGCAACCACTAGCCCTAGTCTAGTCATCCTCCAACCACACAGGTTGTCCCTCCAGTTGTCAAGGAAATACGCCCTCCTTGAAGTGTAGAACCCTTTTCACTCACTACTGTGTAGGTGTTACTACGCGGAATAACAACATTCTCACTCACAATTAATCACATGCATTTAAAATAAAGAAATATATTTAAGCTTAGAGTAAACATATTATTTACTGCTTTAATTAACAATCAATAACATTTAATATTAATTAATACACATAGCGGAATTCATTATAACATAAGCAACATAGTCATGCAAAACATGATTAAAACATAATCAGAGACTTATCTTTTAACAGTGGTAGATTCCACCAACCAAGTGCAGGCCTTCCACGATCCTCCCAGCCTTAGACCGCACTGCTCATCAAGCTCAATAGTGGATCACCCCGGAGCTGGGACTAAGCTCCACCCCGAGACAAGGAATCCTAGGCTAGACTGAGGTTACAGGGAAAACAACACATAGCCACAAGGATGGGATTCTCTCCCAGGAATATCTCATGCTCACTGCCCACAGACCCTCATTCCCCACATGCCTGTTCCACCCCAGACGTATACACCTTCTGTGTCACCTGGACAGTCCTTCGACTGCTAATCTCCCTTGCCTTGGGTTACAACAACAGACCGGACCGGAAGTCTCCGGGCTCTGTGGCAGCTACAGGGTTCCTTCCAGGAGTCCGCTCCTTCCTTTGTGCACTCTCTCCTCTAGAGAGAGATGCTCACCGACCAAAACCACCTGTTCATCCAACTCAACACCACTCTCTCCTGGAGAGAGAGAGTTTCACAACTGGTCACAAGCCATACGCAGTCCAGCACTGTGTGGCCACAACAACCCACGGGAAATAGACACAAGCTTCCTCAAACTGGTTCAGCGATGAAAAATCGATCTCACGGTCATGACTTCAGAATAGAGATCTTACGCACAAGCTCAATATCAGGCAATGGATGCATACAGATTCTCCAGACACAACACAGGATTTTTCTGGTTCAAAATAGAGGTGAAACCGGCTCTTTCATAATCGATCATAGGCTTATGGTTCAGTATGGAGGTATACATGGGTTTTCTCAAAGCCAGACATTGACTTTTCAGATCACAGGGATGCACGAAGGTTCTCTGCAGAACTCGGGTCAGTCATACTGCTCAGAGTCCGTACACGCTCAGGTAGTCCGATCGAATGGGAGAAGGAACCCCCTCACAGTCCACCCTGGCCATTTTATTCGCATGCACCAGGGTCGACACTTGTCGCCCTGGAGACTGCATGCATTCCACCAACACACATCACCTTCCCTTGGTCAGGAACTTAGGATAAACATATAAATGGCACATGTTCTTTTGGAATAATAATAAAATATTATTCCCAGGCTTAAGCCCCCTAGGATAAACACTTATCCCCTTTTCCCACCTTCCAGCCTCTAATTCCTTGCCCTCTTTATGGATTCTTAGTCCCCCTTCACTCATTCATCATGGTCAGTCTGCACCTGGCAGTGTTTACAAATTTTTATTAATTGTTTTGCATGACTACATATACAACAGCAGGCTCCTGGCCTTCAACACTTAGGCTCCCTGGCCTAACAAACACATAAGCCACTAGTTTATAAAAACTTGTCTCACCAGCCTATAAAACATAATTACAATTCCTTTCAGAACATGATTTACAACAGGGCTCGGCCTTGGGGACACTATAATCCCTAAACTCAGAGTATGTCATATAAATTATTTCTATCTTAATTTTAAGAATGACATTAACCATAATTCATCTGCACAATAGAATACATGATAAAATATAAGAATCACAGGCATGCAAAACATAACATTTAACATAAGCTGATACTTATCTTGAAACTGAGGTAATTCCACCAACCAGGTGCAGGCCTTCCACGAACCTCCTAGCCTTAGACCACACTGCTCATCAGCTCAGTAGTAGGTCACCCCTGAGTTGGGACTAATCTCCACCCCAAGGCAAGGAATCCTAGGATAGACTTAGGTTACAGGGAAAACAACACACAACCACAAGGATGTGATTCTCTCCCAGGAACCTCTCACTCTCACTGCCACAGACCCTCATTCCCCACATGCCTATTCCACCCCAGGAGTATACACCTTCTCTGTCACCTGGAAATTCCTTCGGCTACTAACCTCCCTTGCCTTGGGTTACAACAACAGACTGGACCGGAAGTCTCCGAGCTCTGTGGCAGCTACAGGGTTCCTTCCAGGAGTCCTCTCCTTCCTTTGCGCACTCTCTCCTCTAGAGAGAGATGCTCACCGGCCAAAACCACTTGTTCATCCAACTCAACACCACTCTCGCCTGGAGAGAGAGAGTTTCACAACTCGTCACAAGCCATACATAGTCTATCACTGTGTGGCCACAACAAACCACGGGAAATAGACACAAGCTTCCTCAAACTGGTTCAGTGATGGAAAATCGATCTCATGGTCACGGCTTCGGAATAGAGATATTATGCACAGGATCGATCTCGGGCAGTGGATGCACATGGATTCTCCAAACACAACACGGGCTTTTTCGGTTCAAAACAGAGGTGAAATCGACTCTTTCAGAATCGATCATAGGCTTCTAGTTCAGTACGGAGGTATACACAGGTTTTCTCAGATCCAGACACAAACGTTTCGGATCACAGGGATGCACAAAGGTTCTCTGCAAAACTTGGGTCAGTCGTACTACTCAGAGTCCGTACACGCTCCGACAATCCAATCGAATGGGAGAAGGAACCCCCTCACAGTCCACCCTGGCCATTTTATTCGCATGCACCAGGGTCGACACTTGTCACCCTGGAGACTGCATGCGTTCCAACAACACGCATCACCTTCCCTTGGTCAGGAACTTAGGATAAAAATATAAATGACACATGTTCATTTGGAATAATAATAAAATATTATTCCCAGGCTTAAGCCTCCTAGGCTAAACACTTAGCCCCTTTTCCCACCTTCCAGCCTCTAATTCCTTTCCCTCTCTATGGATTCTTAGTCCCCCTTCACTCATTCATCGTGGTCGGTCTGCACCTGGCGGTGTTTACAAATTTTTATTAATTGTTCTGCATGATTACATATACAATAGCAGGCTCCTGGCCTTCAACACTTAGGCTCCCTGGCCTAACAAACACATAATCCACCATTTTATAAAAACTTGGCTCACCAGCCTATAAAACATAATTACAATTCCTTTCAGAACATGATTTACAACAGGGCTCGGCCTTGGGGACACTACATGAAGGATCCGCGATTTACACTTCTTGAAGTTGGGAACACACACCCTCCCTGAAGGATCCGTGTCTACTGACCTTGTGTGAGTTCAGACCGACTAGTTCCATAGTTTGTGCCCAAACATGAACTTTTTGTTATTGCACCGCACTATGATGCACCTAGATTAGCATCTATAAAACATCACTCCCTCTCACAAGGGAAAATCCTTCTGGACCACACCAAGTGTGTCTTTGATGTACTCGAAATTCAGTCTCGATAGAGGCTTAGTCAACACGTCTACTACTTGTTCGTCGGTAGGGACATACTGGAGCTTCAATGCTCCCTTCTATACCATCTCTCAGATATAATGGTACTTGATCTTGATATGCTTGGACCTGTCATGGAACACTGGGTTCTCTAACAACTTTATGCAGCTTTGTTTGTCATAAAGGGTATAGGTCATATCCAACTCGAGATAAAACAATTTCTTAATCAACTTCTGAAGCCACACTGCTTCACCACAAGATGAACACATGGATACATATTCTTCCTTTGCAGAAATGAACACCACACAAGTCTACTTCCTACTAATCCATGAGATCACAGATGAATCAAAATTGAAGCACCATCTGGATGTACTCTTCTGGTCTGTGATTCTTCCTACCCAATCTAAATTTATTAGCCCTACAGTCTTATCTCACGATCAGAGATATATCTGAGTCGATAATCAATTATACCCTGCAGGTACCTCATCACATGTTTTTCCACAATTAGGTGAACATTTCTAGGCTCAACCTTATACTAACTCAATGTGTTCACTGCAAAATATATATGGCCTCATTTTCCTCAAGTACATCAACGAACCAATCATCTTCCATTATATAGTAGCATCCACTATATCTGAATTTGTATCACATAGAAATTTCAATTTCACCACCATCAGTGTAGATATGGCCTTACAATCCAATATCGTGAACCTCTTCACGATCTCCACTACATATTTTCCTTGGTTAAGAAAAATCCCATCGGGTCTCTTTCATACCTACATACCTAAGAAGTAATGAATCATGGCTAGGTTATTCATCTCGAATTCTGTAGCAATTTTCCTTTTATTCTCAGTGTTGAGCTTCTTGTTTCCTGCCAAAAACAGATCATCCGTGTACAATAGAAATATCATAGTTTCACCATCCACAACCTTGAAGTAAAGGTTGAAATCTGCAGTACTCTTGGTGAAACCCAAGCTCATCAGGAAATTTTCTATCATTCCATACCAAGCTATGGGAGCTTGCTTTAGCATATACAAGGCTTTATTCAACCTGCACACATGTGACCTCCTTTCATGTGTCTCAAATCCTTGTGGCTTCTCCACATACACTTCCTCTTATATTATGCCACAAAGGAAGGATGTCTTCATGTCCATTTGATGTACCTTCCATGATATCATTGCAATTATCACAAGAATGGTCCTAATCAAAGTGTATCTCACCACATGAGAAAATGGCTCCTCATAATCTATTCCTTCTTTCTGGGAGAAACCTCGTGCCATGAACCTTTCCTTGTACTTCTCTACACTTCCATATGCTGCATGCTTTATATTTTATATCCACTTGGAACTGACGAATATATTTTCCTTTGGTCTTGGTATCACATCCCAAACATCATTCTTTATTATTGATTGGTGGTCTTCAATCATGGCATACTTCCATTCTTTATTATCTACAACCTCTTCATAATTGGTAGGCTCTTCATCAATGATGTCTCTCAACAATTCTACATAGTTGGTATATGGTCGTTGTTTCTTTCTTTATATGAATGATCCATATGTTGATCCATACTTTTCTGCATCATGAATAACATCATGAGCTGAAATTGTCCTTTTCTTCTTTTCATTCATCTCTGCATGTCTTTGTGGTTATATCACATCATGATGTTTGTCTAAAACATGTTCTTCTGGTACTACATCATTTCCTGCATCTGTATCTGCAACTCTGGGAGCTATAGGTTCCTCATCATGAACCCCGTATGTATGGTTCTATCTTGATATATTAAAGAATTCGTCCTCATTGAAGGTAACATCTCTGCTAGTATCAATCTTCCAATGGCCAGGGATGTAAATTATGTATGCCTTTGATGTCTCGCTATATCCAAAAAAGATACCCTTCTTTCATAAAGGTTCCAACTTGGATCTCTTTTCCTTGGGGACATGTAAATATACTATACAAATGAATATTCTTAGATGGCCAACCTCTAGATTTTCACTTTTAAACATCTCTTCTGGTGTCTTGTTCCCAGGTAACCGGTGAGGAATTTTGTTCTGCACATATATAATAGTCATTGTTTCTTCTACCCATAAATGCATTGGTAAGTCTTTATCATGAATAATGGATTTCATTGCTTCCATTATTTTTCTATTCTTTCTCCCTACCACACCATTCTGTTGAGGATTGTAGGGAGTAGAGACGTCCCTCTTAATCCTAAATTCCTTGCAAAATGTCTTGATTCATCGGATATGAATTCTCCTCCATTTTCTTCTTAATGAGTTTGTTGACATTGGTCCACATAAATTTGAATGTACTATGTATAGTTCCCCCTTTTCTTTGTTGTCACTATTTGAAAATGGGTTCTTCACGTTCTTTCCTTGTGTGCATCCCTTGCATATTCCTTCATGGTTCACTTGAATTTTTGGTAAACCTGTCACCATGTTGCTTATGATCGGTAATGCCTTATACTGTAGGTGAACAAATATCCTATTCCATAGTTCACACAGAGTCACCGTATTATGTACACGTTCAGAATCCGAGTGTCCCTTCAATTTGTACAATCCTCCCTCTTGGACACCAATCACTACTGCATCGTCAATGGTTTTTCCTTTTGGCCACATACATAATTCACCATCTACAAAAGAGACTTTGAATAATTTCTCATATAGTACTGATATGGAAAGGAGGTTCTTCTTCAATCCAAGAACATAAAGCACATCCTTCATCTTCATTGGTTTTTCAGAGTCCGATTTGTGTGATTCTTCTCTAACTCCTTTGATGGGGTATTGGTAGTCATCACCTAGTTTAACTTTATGAGGTGAATCCTTCTATGTCAGATTTAAGAACGAGTTCTTATATCCGGTCATGTTCTTGGAGGCACCATTGTCAATGAGAAATGTGTCACTTCCATGGGTGACTGATCCGGTAAGAGATGAAATTAAAACATAAACTTCACTTAACTCATCTCCTTTAACTCTCTTTTGATCAGGTTAGTCATCTTCTACAGCATGAGCATGATGTCTCTTATACTTTCCTTTTCTGACCTTATCTTTCGAGTTGGGAAAAAATATTGCATTGTGTCCCAATTTCTGACAAATGTAGCATCTAATATTTGACTAGTCCTTTTGGCCCTTGTGTGATTTATGTGACTTCTTTTTGAAATGGTAATGATCCTTCTTCTTACTATTTCCTTTTTCCTACATGTTCTACTAAGGATTGATCATCATCAACTAGTTTTTCTTCTCGTGTTGCCATGATTACTTCTTCCTAAGTACAATCCTCCCACAGTCTGCTAAACTCTGTAAGCTTCCTTCTAGAACATATTCCTTGAATGAAATATTCCCATGATCTTGGGAGACCATTCAATGTGGTCATAACGAGTTCCTATTATTCTACATTATCTCCAATGGATTCAAGTTTCTCTTTAATATGTGATACCCTTGTGAAGTATGAATAAATAGTTTCCAAGTTCTCATCTTCACACTCTTGAGTTGAGTTCTCAAGGTCATCTTCTGATTGATGTTATTTCCTTCATACAATTTGGATAGGGAATCAAAAATCTACTATATATTTTTCAAAGATGAGACACAAGGGATCAAATGATCCTCGATGGAATCAACAATGATTCTCTTTTCCTTCACTAGGTTATTTTTGTACTTTTCTTTGGCCTCATATTCATCAGTTCCTGGAACTTCTTCTTTTATGAAATATTCTAGATCATTCTCTTGTAGAATGAGAATCACTCTATCCTTCCATGCTCGGAAGTTATCAACAACCTCAAGCTTCTCATCAAGCTTATTTCTGGTAGTCATCTTTCCTTGTGACAAAAGTACGATAAGAAATAAAATTTCAAAGAGGGATTTTTGACTTATCAAAGAGTATGTTATGCCAAGTTGAAGTTCTTCTCCAAGTTGATTCTACATCTGCATTGACGAATTGACTTAGGGTTTATGAGGAAGCCCTAATTTTTCAAACTTTGAATTTTGGAATTATGATCCAAGGAATAGATAATCCCTCCTATGGAGAGCTCCTTGATTCTCTTAATTTTCCCAATGTCCTTTAGCAAGGTGGACGATGTCACCTTATAGGGTTTGTGCAGTTGCGGGTAGTTTCAGTAGTTGCAGCAGTTGCGACACCAGTTGCAGTTTACAAAACTTTGTCAGAATGAGAATATAAACACAAGGAGAGGTGTGCTAGGGTTAGGAGAGTCTTCTTATTCTCTTAGATTCTCCAACGATCTCTTTTGTGCTATGAAAATTCCTTCTTTCAGGCCCTCTCTGATACCATTTTGTTTTTTCATCTCAAGCAGTTAATGAGATTAGTTTTCTTTAAATTTTAAATAATTAGCATAATAACTACATATAAAGGAGCACTGAAAGAATAACATCCACAACATACACAATATTTACCCTGGGAAAACCCTCTAGGGGAAAAAATCAACAAAATTTCCTCAATATAGATTCAACAACCAAGAATAATGCGTCTCTCCAAGAGAGAACTAACAAAGAAGAAAATCCTTCTCAAACCCTTGACTAGGGAAGGGTAGCACACCACATAACCAAGATAATATCAAGATATAGACCAATATCCTCCATGAAGTCACCTCTCAGCTACAGTAGAATCTCCCTATAAGACTTGCACACTTCTCTTCTTGACTAGAGAGCTTGTTTTGTGTGTTATGCCAAATGAGACGCTTGTCTCTCTTATAAATACTAATTTTTCCAGCCTAAAATTAGGTCTGGGATGGTCTAACAGGTTATTAGGGAACAATACGGTCGACCTTAAAAAATACATTTTATAATATATATTTGACCTTTTTTAATGGCGCAATAGGGACAACATGAATAATTACAATACAATAAGAATATATTCCGCTGCTACCCAAAAATTTAACACATATGGGTCCAAAAAATATTACAACACCAATTAAACCTCCAAAAGTTTCATCTAGGACTCAAGAAGAAAATGAGGACATACATAATATGTTTTCCAAATTGGAGGAACAAATTAATGATTTGAGTGACAATTCTAATATTTGGGTAAACTCACAAAGACATATTCAAGAAATAGAAAGGAATATGGATGAAAATAAAGAAGAAATACAAAATTCCATGAAGGAAATGAAAAATTCCATTTCTTCCATGATCTATCAATCTCTATATGAGAGACTCCCTATAAGAGATATCAAAATACAAGGAACTCATGAAAATAAAGGTAGTATTCATGTTGAATAAACTACCAATAATAATCCATTTTCAATTAGTGAATCTAACTCTAATAGTGGATTTAATTATTTCGAGGATCCTAAATTTAACTTTCCCAATATTGAATTAAATAATTTTTATGGAACAAAGGTCTTCACCTTGGTGAACCAAGTGGAGCAATATTTTAATCTACATAACATTATGGATGATAAGAAAATGATCCACATAGAAACATTGAACTTTGAGATAAAACCATATCAATGGTATCAATGTATAGTGAAAATGCATCCCCCTCTTTATCATTATACTAGGGGTTTATTTACAATAGAATTATAAGCACAATATGGGAAAGTGTGGGAGAATGACTACTTCAGTCAATTGAAAAGAATCGAGCAACTAGGTGATATTGAATATCATAATTCAAAAATTTAGGTATTGGCCACAAGGGTAGATTACATAAGTGATAAAAAATTGTTGTAATGTTACATGGTTGGATTAAAAGAAGACATCAGACATGAGATTTTCTTAAGAAATCCTACAAATATTATGCAAGCCATGCAAAATGTTCATCATATTCAAGCCAAAAATAAGGTTACAGAAAAATATACCATTGGAGCATACACAACGGGAAGAGATTGTTTTGGGGGTCATAAGTTAAGCATACTTAAAAAAAAAGGGTTGACACCTCAACAAATGGATGAAATAAGAGAAAAAGGAGTATGTGTCAATTGTGATAGTAAGTACAGTAAGGGGAATAAGTGTGGTGACAAGAAATTATTCTACATAGAATGTGAATAAGAACAAGATAGTGTACATGAAACAACAAGGTTGACACCTCAAAAAATGAATAAAAGGAGAGAAAAATGACTATGTTTTAATTGTGACAACAAGCAGAGTAAGGCGCATAAATGCAGTGAGAATAAATTATTCCGCATAGACTATGAAGAGGAAGAAAATTGAGAATTGGAACCACCATAAGATCTAGACCTAGAAGAAACTACTCCAACAATATATTGTATTGAATTGACCGAAATTAATACTCCACAAACCCTCAAGGTACAAGGATACGTCAAAAAGAGAAAGGTAACAATATTTATTGATTATGGTACTAGCCATAATTTCATCATTTAAAAATTAGCAAAATATCTCAATTGCTTTGTATATCCCACACCAGAGTTTCAAGTAATGATTGTAGATGGAGGTACAATAAATTGTTTTTGGAAATGACATAGAATTAATCTCAACAAGGGGGAGTATTTTTTGGATAGCCCCATGATTTCCATCCGAATGGGGGGTACCAATGTTTTATTAGGGGTCCAATGGTTACAATCATTAGGAACAATGGCCTCTAATTTTCAAGATCTTTTCATGAAATTTTGCTTAGATGGAAAGGAAATTGAGCTTAAATGTATCCAGGGGAAACCCTATAAAGTGGTAATATCTAATAGCATGAAAAAATTACTCAAAAAGGGACACTGGGGTGTAATTGCACAATTATGCTCACTTGATGTTCAAACATCTATATCCCCTACTCCATCAGATATCCCAATAGTTATCAACAATTATTCTAAGGTATTTGGTGAAATGCCTATGGGTCTTTCACTTGTTCATGATGTTCAAAAGTTTGTGTATGAATGTTTCATATGCCAACAGAATAAGTGATAGACAATCAAGACTCTAGGTGTCCTACAATGATTAACTATGCTAATTCAATGTTGGGAATAAGTTTCAATGGATTTTGATTATAGGTTTACTCAAATCCTAAGGAAAGATTTGTTAGATTACTGAGAGGGGGGGTGCATAAGTAATAGAGCAATTTAATCCCTTTTAACCATATAATCTAAGTGTTATATCAATGAATCATTATCATCCGATAAATGTAGAGTAAATAAGCAATGAAGAAATGAACAATCATACACATACACAGTACACCAGTGTTTTACATGGAAACCCAAATCGGGAGAAAACCACGGAATGATTTTTCTTATATGTCTTGAAGAATTACATTCATTGGAAGCACCAACTTCCTTTGTTTTCTAGATGCGACTAGAAGGAGGCTCCAACTCCCTAGTTTCTCAAGCTACAACCTGACGGAATCTCCAACTCCCCAATTTTCTGGCTACAACTAGAAGGAGGCTACAACCCCCAATGTTCTCTGGCCACAACCAGAAGGTGGCTACAACCACCTATCCTTGCCCTGTCCTACCACCTTGAAGTAGAAGTAGAATGATGGAACCACTATCACACTATCACTGTGAGATATACCGTTGTAAACCTGTACCAATAAATCTGAACCATGCATCAACCATGCATCAACCTGTACCTCAACCTGTAATCAACTTGTACCATAAACAAGTGAATCATGTAGTGTCCCCAAGGTTGAGCCCTTTGTAAGTCTGATGTATGAAATGAATTGTAAATATGTTTTATAGGCTGGTGAGCCAAGTTTTTATATGCTGGTGGCTTATGTGTTTGTTAGGCCAGGGAGCCTAAGTGTTGAAGGCCAGGAGCCTGCTAATGTATATGTAATCACGCAAAGCAAATTTATAAAAATTTGTAAACACCGCCAGGTGTAGATCGACCACGATGAATGAGTGAAGGGGGACTGAGCTTCCACAGAGAAGGCAAGGGATTAGGGGTTGGAAGGTGGGAAAAGGGGCTAAGTGTTAAGCCTAGTGGGATTCAACCTTGGGAATAATATTTTAATATTATTTCAAAAAGGCATGAGAATTTCATGTTTTATCCTTAGTTCCTAACCATGAGGAAGGGATGTGTTCCAGTGGAACGCATGCAGTTCCTAGGGCGACAAGTGTCAACCCTGGTGCATGCGAATAAAACGGGCAGGGTGAGCTGTGAAGAGGGACCCCCTGCTCTCATTCGATGAGATGACCTGAGCGTGTACGGGCTCTGAGTAGTATGATGGACCCAAGTTCCGCGGAGAACCTTTCTGCATCTCTGTGATCTGAAAAGCCTGTGTCTGGCTCTGAGAAAACCCGTGTATACCTCTGTATTGAACGAGAAGCCTGTGATTGATTTCGAAAGACCCAGATTCACCCCTGTTATGAACTAAAAAGCCTATGTGGTGTCTGGGAATCCATGTGCATCCTCTATCCGAAATGGAACTGGTGTGTGAAGCCTCTGTCCCGAAGCCATGACCGGGAGACCATTTTGCCATTTCTGAACCCGTTTTGAGGAAGCCAGCGTCTGTATTTCCGTGGGTAATTTCAACTAAGCGGTGCGGGACTACGTATGGTCTGTGACCAGTTGTGAAACACTATCTCCAGGCAAGAGGGGTGTTTGAGGTTGGATGAAGAGGTGGTTTTTCCTGTGAGCATCTCTCTCTAGGTGAGAGAATGCGCAGAGGAAGGAGAGGACTCTTGGAATGAACCCTGTAGTTGCCACAGAGCCCAGAGACTTCCATTCTAGTCTGTTGTTGTAACCCAAGGCAAGGGAGGTTAGTAGCCGAAGGACTGTCCAGGTGACAGAGAAGGTGTATACCCCTGGGGTGGAACATGCATGTGGGGAATGAGGGTCTGTGGGAAGTGAGCGTGAGTGGTTCTTGGAAGAGAATTCCTTCTTTGTGACTGTATGTTTTCCCTGTAACCTCAGCCTAGCCTAGGATTCCTTGCCTTGGGGTGGAGCTTAGTCCCAGCTCGGGGGTGACCTACTGCTGAGCTGATGAGCAGTGCGGTCTAAGGCTAGGCGGTTTGTGGAATCCCTGCACCTGGTTGGTGGAATTACCTCAGTTTCAAGATAAGAATCAACTTATGTTAAATGTTATGTTTTGCATGCCCATGATGCTTATATTTTATCATGTATTCTGTTGTGCAGATGAATTATGGTTAATTCCATTCTTAAAATTAAGATAGCAATAATTTATATGACATACTATGAGTTTAAATGTGTTTCATTTTCTTAAATGCATGTTGTTTTATAATCCAGAGCGGGTGTTATATTTCCGCGAAGTTTGTTAACCGAGAAAGTGGTGTTACAGTTTGGTATCAGAGCCAAGGTTTCGACATTGAGCCTATATGGGCCAGTGGAGTGGTCTTTGGACCGAGGGTGAGAGGGGAAATTATGTCTAGAGGATGAATTTTGGACCCTGGTATGGTCCGGAGTGTCAAGGAGTTACTTGACCATGCCTATAAGCTTAGGAGGTATAGCGGTGTTGTGAAACCGTAGCTGGTGTGGTCTATGGCCACAGGGAGAGATGACTCCACACCAGCAGTGATGGAGCCTTAGAATCGGTTCGGGAGGGAAGGTGAGCCCTCGTGACCGTCAGATCTGGAAAATGTGCACAGGGATTAAAATCCCTTTTGAATTGCATAGGAGTGTGGGGATCGCAATACGCAAACTCCCGAAAACCCAAGAAGATCTACGCTGTAGATTTGGAAGGAAGGCTCGACTATTAGATATAGCGGAGTGACGCTCGAGTTAGTCATGAAAAATTTTCGTATTTCACAAAGTCGCGAGAGGAAGTGAGGAAGGTGAACACCTCTGAAACCCAAAATGTCGAAATGATCTACACCGTAGATCGTAGGAAGGTAGTTGACCGTCCGATTCAGCGGAGGAGTAAACCGTAATTTCAGGATTTCGGTAGATGGAGGTTCGAGATGTAGGGGGCACGAACTCACAATGCCTGAAACCCCGAAACGCCGAAAGGATCTACGCCGTAGATCTGAGAAAGATATGACCGTTGGATTATACTTGGAATGGACGTGGACACATGGATGTGTACCACGTGCCAGTGGGTCGAGAATAAAAGAGAGAGTGGTGGGACCCGATGATGTCTCTAAAAGCGACGTGGACCCTCCTGAATGTGCCACGTGCCACCGTGGTTGTGGGTGACAACTGTGCTATGTGGGCCCAGAGGGTAAAGTAAATCATAATTTTGGAAGTCAGGGGTTGGAAAGGAAAGCAAGTTTGAAAGCCTCATGGATCGAAACCCCAAAACCAGAAGTCCCGAAGTCTCGAAATCTCTGAAGATGAAAGAATCATAGTAGATTTTAAGGACGAAAGTTGTTTTGTGGGCCCGGAGAGTAAGGAAACTGAATTTTCAGAATTCAGAAATTGGAATGACAAATGGTTGGGAGTCACTGCATCGTGATCTCCTGGGTACCGAAGATCCGAAAACCTGAATTCCTGAAGTCCCAAAAAGTACAGAGCCGAGCAGAGCTCGAAAAAGTCGTGAAATTGAAACATTTTCTTAACATCGATTGTTATGAAATATGAGGAATTGTCAAGAAAGGAAGGCCTGACAAATTCTAATCATTTGCACATTTGTATTGTAGAAGGTTGATGAGTGCTAGAACTGATTTGAATTGCCACAAAGTGCAAAGAAATGGAAGAGACACATAATTCTTCCAGTTCAGAAAACGAAGCTCATAAGAGATAGCGTGGAACTTTTGGTATGAAGAGTGCGCATATCCAATGCAAGGAGTGCTTATAAAGGGAACTTGTTTTAAGTTCGAAAGACTCTAGGAGACGAGTGTAGAGGGTGCCAGGAGGACACCAGAAAGTATTTTGGAAAACACTGAGGGGTTGAGTCCCTTTGAGACTGATTAAGTTAAAAGCTCAGGGGGAAACAGTGCAAGTTCGCATGCAGAGCGCAAGTGTGCAGCAAGGTGAAGTTAAAATTTCACTAACAGAAGCTCAGAAGGGAAAACACCATTGAAGCCTTCGAATTATTCGAAATCCTTAAAGTTAGGGAGGAAGTCAATTCCAGAAGAATTGACGCCAAGATATTTGGAAAGAATTCATTGAGAATTTGAACGAACGGTCAGAATTCTCCGTAGAGAACTCGCAAAATCGTGTGGGCCGTAAGATAGCCAGAAGTTGAAAGGTGGTTAGTGGATGGAGAAACTCGCCACCCTAGGATCTAGAATAAATGTGGGTCGTTGATCATGGTTGGTTTTGAACCGTTGGATCATTTCATGAATTCGGAGATCGTGAACTTGGAGCGCAGGCCAAATTCTTCGTCACTCCAAGTCCCGAATATTAAAAGAGATTAACAAGGATAGAATCGGACGGTGGAGCACTTCTAGGAAGAAGTGTCGAAGACCCATGAGCCGTCTGATCTATCCAATTGCGAGGAGTATAATGCTAAGAGTTGTTCAACACACAAAAACTCAGGGGAGGTATTGAACCGTCGATCGCAAGGAAGATCCAACCGTTGATTTCTTTCATCGGGAAATTGGAAAATCCAAAGTTGGGAAAACAAAGGAATTTGTTCTTGAAAATCCTGAAACACAAACTTCTGATTCGTGAGGAGATATCTAGACCATTGATTCACGGCGAGTGTCAACCATTGATCTAACACACTTGAATTCTATGAAGACGAAAGTTGAAAATGGAAGATAACTGTTTTCTAATTCGTGAACCGCGAAGTATGGATTCATGAAAAAGGATCCACGTCGGTGGATTACGAGGATCTTTGAGTTGTTATATCTGAATCAAGTGGATTTTGGAAAACTAGAGATTGGAAGAAAAGAGGGGAAACTATTTTTCCAAAACCCAAAACGCGAATTGTCGATTCGCGAGGAATTGATTTGGACTATCGAATCCAGAAAGCTGTGGACCTTGATCTGAGGCAAATGGGGTTCGATAGGTTGGACCTGCAGAGAAAGGGGGAGAGATAATCCTCAAAGTTCGTGAAGGGTAAAGTCCCGTAGCGTTCAGAAGTTGGGGCCCCAGGTCATAGCTAGAGGTCACGCTGGTGGAAGTTAAAGGAAGAGCTAGCATGGACTAGACTCTTATTTCTGATTTCTGAGATAGAGAGAGTCGAGGGTAACTCATATCAAAACACCTAGTACGTGAAATCTCGAAATGCCTTTTGGATAGGCGCCTGGTCATAGCCGGTGGCCATGTGGGAGAAACTTGTGCCACCGCTAGTTCTCACAGGAGAGTTTTCGCGCAAGGCCTGTGGTTTTTTTTTGTGGGGGTTCTAGTAGGGACCCGAAGAGCTGCTCCAACTCAGAGAGCTGAAGACCCATTGACTGGGAGGTCAGCAGACCCTGCTGAGGTGGGGAAACTGCATCGAAAGTGCTTAGGGCAGGAATAATCATGCACAATGATTACAGTGGAGAGCACAAGAAGATTCAGGAATACTGGAAGAATTGAATGCTTGTGGGATCTGCAAGAAAAGGTGTTAAAGGGAGAAAGAAGTTGTTGCAATTTGTAGCAACAAGTATGTTTTGGCTCGTTGGGACATCCAGGGGAAAGAATGCTTGCAAGTTGCAAGTGTTGTTGGTAATGTTGTTGCATAATGAAGGAAGCAACAGAGAGATGAAGTGCTAGTTATAAGATTGATAAAAGAAGCATGAAAGCTTCTACTGCTATCAGATATTTAGGTAGTATAATTTTTAATGGCAGTCATGCAGGTATGATTTTTTATCACTCTTTTTGCATAATTGTTGAAAGGAAATTATGGTAAGAATTTCCTCAGCCAGAGCTATGTTATTAAATCACACGATTATATTATTTGAATGCATACCACCGGATGTGGTAAAGGTTGTAGGCCTATGTTAATTCAAAGCTTTTTATCTTCTGAATGCACGCATCGACATAGTAGAATCTCATGTTAATTTGGTTATGGGGTAATAACCAAAGAATTAAAAGATAAGAACTTGTTACAAGAATTAATGCCAGAAAGCTAGTCATGTATGAGACCAGGACATGGTTGGATATGGCAAGGTATAGATATGGAAATATTATGAGCCACACCAGGTACTAGAAGCTTCCTACTTTTAAATAAACTTGGGCTACAACCTTTTTTCTAACACTAATGAACACCGCAGAATTATATTCTTGGTGTAGTGTTCGGGTTGGAAAGGAAGGCATCCAATTAATTGGAAAGATAATGGGAAGTGTATGGAGACTGTGGCAACACATTGGCCAGAATTCCAACCCATGGATGGTGAGCTACATGACTGAGATAGAGAGCATTATGTAATTCAATGCAAGGTGCACTAAATAAGAATGCATTGAGAATCACACATGCATAATAAGTGCAATGGTTGAATATGTTTGGTAAGTACATGCATATATATTATTGCATGGAAATAATTATGTTGATGGCTGAAATGTTGCTAACCCCTGAAATTGAGAACATTTCGGGAACTGTTAAACACTACAATAGGAAAGTTACAAGCCAGGTAGTCACAAGAATGGAGACTACATAAAATTTAATCTTCGGAAAATTGAAATAATGAACTTATTGTTGTTAACTGTGGACATGCATATGCATAGAATGACGAGTCATTCTATTGGTCAAGTTGTTTGGTAATTGTGATTGAATTGCCAGGTGTAGAAATTCTAAGATTATTGCATAAATGTTGTACATATTGAATTATGATGTACATAAAATACTGACAATTTGTTGGCAGTATGCAAGATGAAGTCTTGCAGGAAAATTGTAGGCAGTTTTGTGCCTGTGGAAAAATCACAGGGATGACTACATTCATAATGTGACAACAACCAAGATGAATCATTAAATAGGACGTCATGTTTTGGGAATAAAAGTTGAATTTCCTTTCGAATTAATTGGAATTCCTAAATGAGTTCTTGTATGTTCTCTCATGATAACTGCATGTGGTTGATGCAGATGAGATGATGTTGATAAAAGTTAAAATGTTGGCTACAAAGAGTATCTCGAGAAGATGCTGCTTGGAAACCTTTGAGGGTAGTTGGAACTCCTGGAGCCATGGTACTCTAAGACTTCTGGTCTGGCCTGTTGCCAAGCCCAAGGAAGGGAGGTGTAACACCGATGGACTGTTCTTGTGAAGGTGTATACTCTCGGGTGGACAGGCATGTGGGGAATGAGAGACCGTTGGTTGGAGTACTACCGAGGTTTGAATGGTTGGAGTGTTGATGAGGTCTGGTACCTTAACCTAGACCATGTGGATAAGGATTGTGGACCATGGCTATCTTGGGAAGTCATTGCCCGATGGAGTCATAGCTCTGCTTTGGGGTGGGAGGTTTCTCAATCAAAAGATAAGTACAATTATCTATTTATTGTATGTTGTGTATGTTGTATACATTTTTAATGTTATTGAATTTGTTTGTATATACATACATATACATTGCATATATGGTTTCATTACTGGATCCATGACTATACCTAAGGTGTCTCTTATTTCATTACTTA